>CADDIJ020001407.1:0-294472 GCA_902809745.2 Tetradesmus lagerheimii | reverse complement strand
GTGGTGTTGTGCTGTGGTAATCTGCCAGCGCAGTAATGGGGAGTGATGAACTAACAGTTCTGGCGGCTGCTGCTGTTGGCTGGGTGTCAGAAGGTCCAGCTAGGTCACCAGATGCCTCTGCTTCTGCTTCTACTGATGCCTGTCCACCAAACAGAGCAGCATATCACTTGCATCAAGCTGTAGCTGCTGAGCGTGCTGTGCTGCTGCCTGAGCGGAGGCTGCAGCTGCTATCGCAGCTCTGCTAGCCGCTGCATCATCCCCACGTGCCGTGGCTGCTGCTACTGCGGCAGCACTGTGCAGCCCAGAGAGTACTGCTGCTGTTGCTGAGCCCACACAGGCATTTGTGCGTTCCTGTGGGAATGCTAGGGAAAGCTTGATGTTGTCCACATCAGCACACAAGAGGTCTATCTGCAAGGACAGAAAAAAGGGCAAAGCAGCAACATTGAACAACTTTCGCCACATGCTTGACCAAAGTCCCACGACCTCCAGCTGTTTCACTATCTACAGGCAGCAGAACAGACCGCTCCCACAATGGGCTTGCATGCAGAACAACTCCTTGTACATACAGGGACCTGATACACACTAGGATCAGTGCCATTCTGCACCCTGTCTGGTTCTGGGCCGTCAGCCAAATCAATCATCCATTAAGGCTGAAGGCTGGGGATGTGTTGCTGCCAGCCCAGAAACCTACAGTGTTCTGTAGTAGCACGAGCCTCGCTGGTGGCTGGGGCTGAGGGCCATACAGGGCCTCGACCGCTGAGCTAATAGTCTGCAGCTGCTTGGTCCGGTAAGCCAGTGCCTCAGTAGGTGTCATGCACAGCCAAGTCAGGTCAGGCCCGGCCTCAAATGCTGGCAGCACGTAATGGTGCAGCAGCGGCACAGTGACACGGCGCAGCATGCCAGCCAGGGACCCCTCCTGTGGTCATCAGCAAGCAGCAAGGCAGTTGCAGAAGAAGCTCAGCAAGGAGACTATGGTGACACTCCTAATCAGTTGAGATTGTGCAGCGCACAGCTCCACCAGTCAGGTCAGCCTGCTATCTGCAAAAGTGGCCAGACTACGTCACACCAGACAATCAGCTCAGCTGGCAAACAACCACACACAGCTGCACATTTACCTGCTTTACCACGCTGGTCAAATGCTCCCAAATCACAGGAGTGGTGGGGTTTGCAGCAAACTGCTGGCCCATCTCCACAGCCTTCTTGATGGCAGCCTGCTGGGCCTCTGTCAGCTGGCTGCAGATATCCTTGTTTGCTGTTGCAGGCGACCTGTGCAAGAGCAGGCAGGCAGCAGCAACACAACATTATCTGATGGCATGAACCAACAAACAGCATTGCACCATGCAACACAGAATCGCCCAGCAACTGCAGCATTCCATGCCCACACACTTTTTCTATACAGCAAACAGTCTTACATACCCAACATCAACCCCCCAACAGACACTTACCAGCCGAGCATGCTCCTCACAAATGTCACAGTGGCCATTGCCCTGCCCGCACCATCCCTGAGATAGGGCAGACGGTTTCCATATGCTGCTATGTAGGCCGCAACATATGTGGCAAAGCTGTTGGTCAGTTCACTGCGCCCCACCCGCTGAAGATACCAAACCCAGAAATCAGCAGGCAGGATGTCAGTGCCCAGCAGCTCCAGCATCAGTTTGGCTTCACCCGACAGGGTGTATCGTTTGCTGTACTCTGACGGGTTGTGGTACTTGCTCATGAATGCAGCATCAGGTGCTGTTGCTGTACCTGCGCAAGCAGAAGCACATAGCATCAGGTGCTGTTGCTGTACCTGCGCAGGCAGAAGCACATTTCTTGTGGCAGCACGCATGCAGTATCTACAGCAACCTGGCCAATTACCACCTGACACCTCCATCATGGAGCATTGAAAGCACTGCAAAGCATTCACATGCTCTCAGCAACCGTGTGCTTTCTTGCTGGCACTCAACTGGGGCCTGCACCAGTTTTAGGATAGGATAGGAAGTGTGGGGGATACCTTCACCGCAGTCAGCGTTTTGGTTGTATGGTCACACCGCTTGACACCTCTCCCACATTCACAGCTGCCATCTGGTTGATTGAACATGCTAATGGCATCAAGCATTGCCAAACAAGGTGAGAACCGTACCTGCTGCGCGCACATCCGTCCAGCAGTTGCCCAGGAATCCAGCCGAAGAGATTGCTGCATTGATGATGCGGGCCATGTCGCTGGCTGAGATGGGCTGGCTGTCTGGATCATCTAGCGCTGGCAGGTGCTTCAGGTCCCCATATGGGAAGAAGCAGCCGCAGGCGTTGTTAAGAGTCTGACGCGCTGGCTCACCCTTTTTGTGCTGTGTGATGGGCTTAGCTGGGCTTGTGGGATGCATGTAGGTCAGCACAACCATGGCCAGGGTTATGATGGCAGCAAGACAGATGCCTGACATGCTGCTTGGCCAGATGGGCATGTAGTCTGGTGAGCCGTAATCGTACTTGCCCTAGGCAGCAGCGAAACAGCAGGAGCGGGGGCAGCAGTGGCACAAAGTAAAGTAAACTTAGTAGTACTGATGTATAGGGGCAGATGACAGCATTGAGACACGCATGCAAGTGTGATGCTGCAAATGAAAGGATTGCAAGATCATCCATAACATTTCTTGTTGCAACAATGGCGCATTTAGTTGCATCAAACCCACTAGCACCCACCCACAAACCCACTAGCACTAGCCACCAAGGCTGCTGTTCTCACACATGCTTACCTTGCAATGCCAGTTGATCATGTACCAGCCTGTGCCCTGCGCTGCTTGGAATGCGCGCAGGACGTCTGCGCCAGCAAGTCCCAGCACCCATACTGGCGGCTTGCACTCTGATGACACACCCTCCACGCCGCTGTCAGTTTTTCGGCACCGGAACATCTCGGCCTGCCTGCCTCCAGTGGCCTCATGCCAAGCACAGGACAGCATGCCTAAAGCACACTGTACGGCTGTTATGCACACTGAACTGTTGGCGTAGTGGCCACCAGAGCACAGTGAGCTTGGATGGAACCAGTTGGGCACACCAGCAGCTTTGTTGGCCAGCATCTGCTTGCTGCAGTGCCAGAACATGTGCACGCAGCAGTGTGTTATTGAGTGTTCAACATGTATGCAAATCAGCACAGCCAAACCCCACACACTCTATGCTGAACATACTATGCTGCTGGGGGGCTGTAGCCAGACTCAGATCACCTCTGATACTTGAGCATATGTACACATGCGTGCTGGCCCCTGGCTACTACCACCTTGGCTTGCAGCTGGTTCGATACAACTTGCAGGTTTAAGCATAAGGCAGTGAAAGCGCTGATTGCAGGCCACTACCACACACACTGCCTGCAGTGCTGACCTACTCTGCGCTCACTCACTCAATCTCCACTAAGGATGTGAGCAGCTTAGCCTGCCAGTACACCAGCATGAGCATGTTTGTAGTGAAGCGGGTTGGCATGGCGCGGTTGGAGGGCTTGGCAGCTGCGTGAGCCAACTTGGCTTCTTTGGTGCTTGGTTTGCCCCCCTGTACAAAAGCAAAAACAAGGAGCAGCACAATGAATTATCATTGAACCTTTCTGTAAAAAGATACTGCATTTGTCATCCCATGCCTACTGCTTGGTAACGTGCAATGTAGGCCTAGAAGCCGTATCTCTGAAGCACCAATAGCTGTGGGTGCTGAATGTACTGCACCCACCCTGTCAGTTGCTCACCTTGGCATCCCACCACGCTTGCAGCAGCCTTACAATGCTGCGTGCCTCTCCTGGGAAAATGAGATCCACATTGAGCTACCGTCGGCTGCACGGTATTGGAAGGTGCGCTTCATGCTGACTGCCAGGTCCAGGCTCTCGAAGCAAAGCCTGCGCCCTATGAGGAGAGCAACCCTGAACTCCTGCACGATCTGTAAACAGCAGCATGCAGCACCAGCGGGCAAGACAGCGCACATAGTGTGTAGAATTGTGTTGTTGGCCTACTCAGCTGGCTAAACAGCTACAGCATTCAATCAGTTCATCGGTTCACCACGCCATCTGCTGATTGAACATGCTATTGGATGAGGTGGCAGTGAACAGGGTGCCCAGCAGCTGGCTGGAAGCAACAGTAAGCCATAGTAAGCCATACCTGGCTACACTCTCACATGGTTGAAATGGCTGCTGCAATCAGTGGTGTCTACTTGCAGGGTCTGCAGTCACCCTGGGGATGCTCGTAGACACTAGGTGCCCTTGCATCAACAAAACATAGCCTGTCTCCTCTCACCTGGTATTGCAGCGTGGATTCCTGCAAATCCCTGCTGACCCCATCTGCAAATGAAGTGACAAAGCATTTCTCCCAGTCTGCTGCTTCTCCCTCCCAAAGCAGCTCCCAGAGGTCTAGCTGTGCACTGTCTGCGCGTCGCTGCAGGCGTTTGAATGCATCAAACCCAGCTGGATCAAGGACAGGTACTGTGGATGCCTGGTCAGTGCTGCTTAGGTGCGCAATCTGCTTGCCAAGTAACGAGGCGATTTGTGGTACTGCCAAGGTGACGCGGGAAGTAGCAGCAGCAACATCCAGGCGGCTGCTGGCATTTGCTGTAAGGCCTGACCAGACTGCAGAAAGCAGACAGCATGAGTTGCAACATTACTTGTTTAGGATAAATGAAGACACTGTGGGGTGCATGCGTTCAAACATGAAGGAGCGGTTCCAGAGCACTGCAATGCACTGTGCAAGATGTGGTTGCTGCTTGTGCATGGGAATCCCTGCAGCCATTTGTAGACATGTGCCTTTAAGGACATACTGCACATACCTAGAACGCCTGGGTTTGCCTCCTGCCTACGTAGAAGCACCTGCTTGGGCTGAGCCATGCTGTAAATGCTGCAATGTGCATTCAAGGGCACTGTGACGCCTGGCAACCTCAATACAGCGTTGGATCTAGCTGCAATGCTAGCTGCAATGCTAGCTGCATTCACCAAAGAACTAGAAATGCCACGCAGGGCGCAATGCACGAGGCAAAGTTCTGATACTGCAGGTGTGGCCCGAACGCAATCAGGAGAGCCAGCTGACGGTTGCAAATGGCCTCGATCACTTATAAGGATATTACTTGATTGTAATATCACTCTGAAGCAGGCATTAAGGCATGCTTGATCTTCGGCTTTGCGGGTGTTTGCAGCAGTTCCCGAACGTTTAATCGCCTTTATAATAAACGAAACGGCTTCCAATCCGTAACAATTTTGGTGTTCCGTTGCAAGACACGGGCTCTGGAACGCCTTAATCCCTAACGCCTCAACACTGTAAAGCCCCTTACACATGCATGCAATCTCAAAAAAGAACACATCCCATGATTCAGACAACGAGACATGCAGCTGCACCATTCACCTATTCACGTTCTGTGCGACATCCCTGGAAACTGTCGAGCAACGTGGAACAACAGGCATCACATGATACACTGACTGGGTCGATATTCGCAGTAAGGCACAGTCACCAACAGTTTGCCATAGCAGAAACACAAAGCTCCCAATAAGAGGTGGCAGGATGACGCACAGGGCAGCTGCAGCAGCTGCTGGCTGCTGGTGTACCAGCTGCCAAAGGTGTTGCAGTGCATGCTGTAAACCATCTGCAATGCTTGAATTCCCAAGAGAAACAGCTACCCTTGATACACATCAAGCCACTGTTAGCACTGTCCTGGCTGGTGTGTAACAACATGCGTTAGGGTTGAATGCCAGCACCAACACAGGGTGCATTGTGCCACCACAAGCAGGCGAATGCCTGCAGCAGTTACAACGCAGGCGCCAGCTTGGGTATGCCAGCAATGCCGTTGCTGTGCATCACTACACAGCAGTGCCAAGTGTTGTATGCCGCTGTCATAGACCACGTCAACTGCAACAAATAATAATCAATCCTTGTAAGCCATACCTTTCGGCATCGGCAACCGCGCCTCACCCACTGGGGAGGCGGAAAGCAGACTGATTATTCTCTCTATTTTCGGTGTAAGGTAGACCACCCAGACCCTTACACCCCTTCCTAGGCAGCATGTGGGAATCACCCCATACGGTGGACTGCATACCTAGCAGGGCTGGTGTGTATATAGCCAGCAATCGACGGAGTCCTGCGGAGAGTCGCGAGGACATTAGCAGCATCCTTCCTTCGGCTTTCGCCGACTGTATCCCTGAGTCCAGAGACATACTGCTTAGGCTCAGAATCGAACCTGCAACCTTTCGGCCACTGTTCGTCCGTCATCACCACTGCGCCACGTGTTTAACGTCCCGCCGGACGTCAACTGCAACAAGTCATCACACTCCCAAGGCACCAACATTTTCCACCAAGCGCCTGCTGCTGCGCACAGCTGCACCATTATTCGCGCTGTGCTGCTGGCCATCAGTGTGACAAGTGCACCAATGCGCTCAATACAGTCTGGTATTCCACTAGCACTCGCACTGCTGCAAACACTTGCAACTACTTGGTAGCAGAACACCCACAACGCTGCTATCAGATGTCAGCACATAAAGATCCGACATGCAGACAGCTCAGCAGTAACACATGCCCATGGTGCAACACAAATTGCAAGGCTGTAAGGCCTGGGAGGCACCACACAGAGCAGGGCTGGCCTTCAGCTCTAACATCTGCAGTGGTGCCCCAGCCACTTCCCCAGCTGCTTCACACTAATGCTGCTGCCAACAGCTACGCCAGCAACACTGGTGCCCGCACCTAATCCACATGTGAAGTACACCAATGCTGCTGCCAGTCAGATTGTTGTGTCGGCTAGCAGTTTGCTAGACACAGCAGTGGTCCTGTTTGCCAAGACACAGCTCGGATTCAAATTCTGTAAGTTGCAGCCTTGCCAGCTTATCTCCACCTGCTGACTCACCCCAGCCTGCTAATCAAAGTTCAGCTCATGTTGCCAGCTCAGCTGAGGGGCCTGTATGTGTACCCCAGCCGTACCCCAGCTCAGCTGAGGGGCCTGTACTTGAACAACCCCATAACGCTGATCAGATAGCTGACTCAGGCTTAGCTCAACTTGCCAGCTCAGCTGAGGGGCCTGTACTTGTACCCCAGCTGCTGCAGCAGTGGCAGGTGCTCCTGCAGCCTACTGCTGAAGCCACCCCAGTCCTTCACTGATACAGGAGTCCTGCAGCGCAGCAGAGAGGGCAACCATCAGTTAGATGTGACCAGGGAACCCACACCCTAACTGAACGTGCAGCTGCAGCTGCTGCAGGTACGCGACCGTTCACGTTATAAGCTTGCAGCAAAATGCACGGTTGATGCAAGCTGGCAGCCGTGTGTAGAAAAGATTACAGTGCTACGGCAGTCAATTCTCGCTACCACTGTGCATGCTTATCCAGTCAGCCACTCACCAGACAGACTCTGCCAGTACTGCCAGCCCTGGCAGCAGCATGCGAAACTCTGCTCACAACTGTGCCAATCACAGCCAATCCGTTCACCCCACAACCAACCCACAAGCACTCAGCCGTTCACCAGACATCCTATGCCAGTGCTGCCAGCCGCGGCAGCACCATGTTTTGTGCATTCATAAGCCTGCACATTACACAGCCATGCATTCTACCACCCAACCACCACACACGCACTCACCAGACAGACTCTGCCAGTGCTGCCAGCCGCGGCAGCACCATGCACTGTGAGCACAAAGTCTACACACCAAACAACCACTCTACCACCCAACCATCACACGCTCACTCACCAGACAGACTCTGCCAGTGCTGCCAGCCGCGGCAGCAGCACGCACTTTGCTGACAAGCTCTCCTGCCAATCTCCCCCACTACACTGACTCGGCCCCTCACCGGACAGACTCTGCGGCGGCAGCAGCACGCCAACCCTGCTCCTCGCTGTAACCAACCTGGCAACAACTCGACACCTAACCCCTGCACACACCCTGTCAGCTCAGCCACTCACCAGACAGACTCTGCCAGCGCTGCCAGCCGTGGCAGCAGCATGTACTGTGCGCACAAAGTATACACACTGAACAGCCATTCATTCTACCACCCAGCCATCTTCCACGCACTCACCAGACAGACTCTGCCAGTGCTGCCAGCCGCGGCAGCAGCATGTACTGTGCGCACAAAGGCTATTCATTGAACAACCATTCCACCACCCAGCCATCTTCCACGCACTCACCAGACAGACTCTGCCAGTGCTGCCAGCCGTGGCAGCAGCATGTACTCTGCTGTCTCCTCGTCCTGCACATACTCGCACCACAGGTTGGCCTGGCTGCCCAAGATGTGAGCAGCCTCATCTTCACTCAACACCGACGCTGCAGCCCTGCTGCTGCTGCCAGCTGGCGCTGCTGCTGCTGCAGGTGCAGCTGATGCGGCAGCAGGGCTAGCAGCAGCAGCAGCAGCACCCGGTGCAGCGGTCAGTAATGGAGCTAGGCTAGCACCAGGGGGGTTACCCGGGAAGTGTGGGCCTGCTGCAGCAGCAGCAGCACCGGCTCCATCTACTGCTGCACCACACTGCTGCTGCTGCTGGGTACCTGCTGCTGCTGCTGGATCTGGCTCTGTCATTTCTGCGTCTTCCGCTTCAGCCTTGCTGACAATACCGCTGGCAGCAGCAGCAGCAGAGGAGGTTCCTTGCTGCTGCTGCACCTCAACTTCACAGCCATCCTCATCTTCATGGTGTGAGTTACTCATCGATGCAGATGACTGCTCCCCACTTCCCAGCTGCATGCCTTCACTGCTGCTGCCGTCACAGTCAGCTGCTGGTGCTGCTGCTGGCGCTGCCGCTGCTGCGTCTGGCCAGGGTGATGGGATGGGGTCGTACTGGTAGACAACTTGCAGCGGCAGGCAAGCGTACCAAGCCCCTGGCTCACAAGGGCTACATAGCACATGCGCAGGCATTGTCAACAAAACAAACATGAGCAGTCAAGAGCAGTTTGAGGTGCGATGTTGTTGGCAACAGGCAGGCGTACTATGCCCCTGGCTCACATGGGCTGCGGAAAACAGACATGCCAGAAACACGTACGCCACGAGGGAAGAACAAACATGAAGAGTAGTCGACAACAAGGCAAACTGCGATGTGGTGGCGGCAGGCAGGCGTACCATGCCCCTGGCTCGCAAGGGCTGCATAGCAAACGCGCAGGCAATGCAGGGAGAGCGAAGAATGAGGAGTCAAGAGCAGTGTGAAGTGAGATATGGTTGGCAGCAGGCAGGCGTACCATGCCCCTGGCTCGCAAGGGCTGCATAGCAAACGCGCAGGCAATGCAGGGAGAGCGAAGAATGAGGAGTCAAGAGCAGTGTGAAGTGAGATATGGTTGGCAGCAGGCAGGCGTACCATGCCCCTGGCTCGCAAGGGCTGCATAGCAAACGCGCAGGCAATGCAGGGAGAGCGAAGAATGAGGAGTCAAGAGCAGTGTGAAGTGAGATATGGTTGGCAGCAGGCAGGCGTACCATGCCCCTGGCTCGCAAGGGCTGCATAGCAAACGCGCAGGCAATGCAGGGAGAGCGAAGAATGAGGAGTCAAGAGCAGTGTGAAGTGAGATATGGTTGGCAGCAGGCAGGCGTACCATGCCCCTGGCTCGCAAGGGCTGCATAGCAAACGCGCAGGCAATGCAGGGAGAGCGAAGAATGAGGAGTCAAGAGCAGTGTGAAGTGAGATATGGTTGGCAGCAGGCAATTCACCATGTCCATGGCTCACAAAGCAGGCCACAAAGCAGGCCACAAAGCAGGCAGACACCTTGGATACGCGTTGGTCGGGCGGGCACTGCACACGCAGCCATATGCTCGAGAGGCACCCAGCATCAGTATATCTTGTGTGGCAGGCCAGACAGGCAGGCACATAAGGCCTACAGAGCCAACGCAAGCACACATGAAAACAAAAAGCTGAAGCTACAACACAAGTGGTTAGCAACACAAGTGTTAGCATGCTGTGTTCACAAAGCTGAAGAGCAACAGTCGGAACAAGTGACTGAATGCAGTGCTGTGCTCACCTGGGTGCCTGCCTGTAGTCAAAGTAGCAGTGGCTGGTGGGCGTCATGATGACGTCATGGCCAGACTTTATGCAGCTTGAACACAAGCAGGATTAGCGTGCTGCGTTCTCACCTGGCATCAGTGTGTTATGTGGTGAGCCTGGCAGGCACGTAAGGCCCACAGAGCCAAAACAAACACACATGAAAGCACAAAACTGCAGGTCAAACAAGAGTCAAAACAGTGTGCTGCGCAAGCAGAAAGAACAGAATGCTGTTCTCACCTGGGGGCCTGCCTGTAGTCAAAGTAGCAGTGGCTGGTTGGTGTCATGATGACGTCATGGCCAGACTTGGCTGCGATGATGCCGCCAACGTTGCCCTGCAGGCATCGAGGAGGGCGCGAACACATACAGTGGAACATACACAGGCGTATACGCATGGCATCAAGATTCACATCAAGAATGGTGGCATAGCATAATGTGGCTGATGCCCAAACCGCTGACACGTATGGCCAGACTTGGCTGCAATGATGCCGCCAATGTTGCCCTGTGAGCATCCAGGAGGAACGAAGACATACAGTAAGAAGCAGCAAAATGCGCAAGTGCATGGCATCACAATTGGTAGCATAGCATTACGCGGCTGATGCACAAACAGCTGACACGTAGCGCTGACATCAAGTCATCAGTCATAGCCCCTCACGCGTATGATCTGCCTCACGCGTATGATCTGCCAGCCAGTAAAATCCTCTGCTTCAGCAGCTGCAACAACAAACCCAAAACGTTCCAGCTCTCAAGTTATACAGCACACAAGCGGGGCAGCAACGGCACAGCGCAGTTGAGCATGAAGCACGCGGGCTGAGCTCACCCTCCAGCTCATCACCGTTGCACCCTCAGCGAGGCCTCCCTCCAAGATCTCGTCCCAACCTGCAGCAGCAGTGAAATCGCACAGCCGCCGCAGACAGCAACACACACAACAGTATAACTCTTTTTCAAGTGTCGTTGACTGCCGATCTCAACTGCATCCGTCTGCCAAACATGCTGTTGACTATCTACCAACAGGCGCAGGGCGACTATATGTGTACTGTACAGTACAGGCTGTCCCAATGCAAGCAGTATGACGTCCTGCGCCCACCTATGAGCCGCCTGCCGCGCGCCGCCAGCATCTTGCTGACCCTGCGCACAAACCAGCTCTGAAGCTCAGCCTCACTGGACAGGCCCTCCTGCGGTGCAGCATGAAAGACCAAGCAATCAATGTCATGGATAACATGTTGTTGTAGCAAGAGGGGGCAACCGTGGAGGGACGTCCACTCGTACACCACCAGACCAAGCCGTGAGCAAATAACACAGATGCAGCACACAAACCAGCTCTGCAGTGCAGCCTCATATGACGGGCCTCCTGCTGTGCAGCATGACAGACCAAGCTGTGAGCAACAACGCAGATGCAACAACACAGCATAGCAGACAAAGCTGTGATCAACAACGCAGATGCAACAACACAGGAACACTATGATCCGATTCTGGGTGCTGCGTACGCAGTGGCAGACGTGGTCACCCACAGCGTGCGCAGCACTCAGAACCGGATCATGGGCAGACACACCCGCTGCAGCAGCACTGCATAGTAAACGAAGCCGTGAGCAACAACGCAGATGCAACAACAAAGCATAGTGGACAAAGGCATGAGCAACAACGCAGATGCAACAACACAGGAGCACTCTGATCCGATTCTGGGTGCTGCGTACGCAGTCGCAGACGTAGTCACCCACAGCGTACGCAGCACCCAGCACGGGGTCGTGGGCAGAAGCAGTGTACATTGCTCTGAAATGCTGTCTCAACTTGTGCACATTTTTGCAAAGCATGCCACCCTACCTCTGAATTTACGCCCGCGGCGGTGCAGCCGCATCATAGACCAAGCCGTGAGCAGAAACACACAGATGCAACGATGCAGCGGCAACGACACAGATGCAACAACACAGGAGCACTCTGATCCAGTTCTGGGTGCTGCGTACGCAGTCGCAGACGTAGTCACCCACAGCATGCGCAGCACTCAGAACGGGATCATGGGCAGAAACAGTGTACAAGCTCTGCGTTTCCGTCTCACTTCATGCATGTTTCTGCAAGCCATGTCACCATACATTAACCGCACCTACCCCCCTGCAGAATTGTGTGCGTCCACCGCTGCATGCGCGCCTGGCGATTTTTCCAGGCTCCCCAGCGGCATCCAGCACTACCAGACAGCAACTATAATCGCACTACCGAACAGTACTACCAGACATATTGACCCACAGGCATTTGCTCGACAGACTGTGCCCACCTGCTGCATGCGCGCCTGGCACTTGTCGCAGTTGTCTCAGCCACACACAGCAATATCAGACTACAATACTAAATAGCTTTATCTCACAACAGACCCACAGTGCTTTGCCCAACAGGCTGTGCCCACCTGCTGCATGCGCGCCTGGCACTTGTCGCAGTGCTCCCAGCGCAGCTTGGGCACCTCATCGCCGCCAATGTGCACGTAGGGGCAGGGGAACTGGGTAAACACCTGGTCAAGCACACTGCCCAGGAAGGAGAATACGTCCTCGTTGCCCTGCAGGGTTGATTGCGTGAAAAGAGGCTGAAATCAGAGAGCAGAAAGAGCGCAGCCCTTGATGATGACGGCGTGCGCAAAGCAGCGGATCACTTTACAGGGCACCGCAGCCAAATCTCTTTACAGGGCACCAAGGATCACAGGCTCAGAGAGCTCTGCGCGAAACGCGCTTTGCTGGCGACCTTGCTGTGTGTGTCCGTGTCAGCATGTGATATCAGCCCAAGCGCAGCAGGTGTACTGCCTAGCAAGTTGACTGTACTGCCATACTGCTGCCCGGCAACATGTGTTGTAATGCTTGTGAATTGCTTGTGTACTGCTTGTGTATTGCTTGTGTATTGATCGTGTATTGATGGTGTATAGATCCTGCTGCATTGCTCACCGCGCAGTACACATCTTCGTGGATGCCCCAGTGTGTGGATACTGCTGTCACCTCGCCCGTGCCTGCAAGCACAGGAAGACACCAGCACACGAGCACAGCAGCCCAAATGGGTGCCAGATACATTTACTCTTTCCCGTCGGTGTTCATCAAACGACTGCAGCTTGTTGCTCAACCAAGCCTCCAAGCAACTAGCCCCACAGGCGCGGAATGCAGCACGAAACGCATACAGAACTTCACTTCTAACTTCTGTTTGGCACCAGGCTGTTTTGATTCTGCTTATGCCAAATTACGGCTGGCCCAACAATATGGCCACCACTAACAAGTACATTACTCACATGACAGGTTGGGGTAGGCAGCCAGCGCTGCCCAGGCAGCTCACACACGCGCAGCGCATAGTGCTGGTGATAACACATCAAAAAGGCTTGCAACAACCGGCCCATTAGTGGAACACAGCGTGGTGTCACACCAGCCCCACAGCGATGTCGCAAAGGCACCGGCCCGGAAAATAACATGCATCCTGCAACTAGGTCCGCAACTTGTAACCATACTCACATGACAGGTTGGGGTAGGCCGCTAGTGCTGCACAGCAGTGCCCAGGCAGCTCCACTTCAGGGACACGCGCGGACGCATAGTACAGGTGACAAAACAGCACAAAATGGTAGGAGGTGTGGAAGCGCATGAGGGTTCCTCAACGTCACAAACAACCCCCTACTTTAACGTGGGTTGTAAGTGCGGCCACACCATGCGTAGCTCATTCATTCATTTAGATTCATTTGAACAGCACAAAGCCTCGCAATCATACTCACATGACAGGTTGGGGTAAGCGGCTAGCGCTGCGCAGCAGTGCCCAGGCAGCTCCACTTCAGGGACCACCTGGATGCAACGCTCAGCAGCATATGCCACCACTGCAGCCACATCAGCAGTGCTGTAGTAGCCGCCATGATACGCAGCAGCAGTCGGCACTGCTCGCCGGCATATGCTAGCAGCCGAGGCTGCAGCAGCTGCTGCAGACGGCGTGCCTTCTCGCTGCTGCTGCTGCTGATCTACAGGCGGCTGGTCTTCCTGCATCTGCTGCTGCTGCTGTTCCTGCGGGTTGGAGCTGCTGTCTGGTTGGCTCGCTGTTGTTGCGCTGCTGCTGTTGCTGTGCGATGACGGCAGCGGAACTATGCTTGGAGGCGTGCCGCGGAATGCACCAACCTCTGCCAGCCGAGGCAAGCTGGGCACTTCCAGCCGCCAACCCTGCAGCACGCAGTACACAAAAAGGTACGGATGCAGCAGCAGGCAAGTTGCAGAATGTCTCTGCAAGCAATCAATTGAAGCATGAATTTGCTGCTGAAACCACATGCTCTGTATGCCATGCTAGACTGTACTTCCGGCTACCCCCCCCCCCCCAAAATGCACGTTGCTGCGCTTTGCTTCTTCGCTTCTTCGCTCATCGCCACAACTGTGCCACCAACTCGTAAGCAATTCCTCAGACCACCAAGATTTGCATTTAGTGTCCACCTGATCCTGTGCCTGGTGCCAGTGGAAGCGGTTCATCTTGTCCCACCTCCCCAATCACAGCCACAACTGCACCACCAACCTGTGAGCAACCCTTTCAAGCGAGTTACAGCAGCAGCACTCTGACAGCAGCAGCACTCTTGCAGGAAAGCCAGCAGAGGCACCAACGCAAGTGCCCACCTGGTCCTCTGTCAGGTGCCAGTGGAAGCGGTTCATCTTGTAGAGCGCCATGAGGTCAAGCAGCTTCATGACAAACGGCACTGAGAAGAAGTGCCGCCCGACATCAAGCAGCACACCGCGCCAGATGAAACGCGGCGCATCAAACACCTGCGGGCATTTCAACAAAGTTTGGAGGGAGTCAGATAAAGAACGATGATGGAGAGGCTGAAGCCAGAAACAACTAGCCGTTGGCGCTGCTGCTGAGGTATGCTCGTTGCAGTGCATGTGGTATCAGCAGCCGCACAACAATGCGCACGCTGCCTTGACAAATGCACGCAAGCAAGAAGTGCTTCGGCTTGAACAGCTGCGCCGCTGCAGGCAGTCACCAGGAACACTGAATCTACGTGATACAGCAACCCCATCGTTGCTTGGCACCGTTAAGTTGGTAGTAACGGCCCTACATCTGCCAAACTGCACGCTCCGTGGTGTGGCAAGACAGCCTGGCCCTTTCTGCCTGCACACCTGAGTATATGGCATTGTCAGGCCCTCTGGTGAGGACTGCAGCGCCTGCAGGAGCGTCTGAATGCCATAGAACACGCCCGTGGTAGTTAAGGCAGCGATCTGCACGCCTTGTGCGCTGCAGGTTAGCTGATAGCCCTCCTCCCTCCAGAGAAACTGCTGCAGTTGCTGCAGTTGCTCCACTAGCAGCAGGCTGATGGCCGTGCCAGGCGCCTGCTGACCGCTGTGCTGTTCACAGATCATTGCATGCGTGCCGAATCGTTGCTGTAACGCCTGCTGCAGATACGTAGCCTTCTGCAGGAGGCTTTCGTTGGCATGGTCGCAGTGTATTGCTGGGTTGCTGACATGCAAAGTTTCTGGGCCAACATACTCAACGATCGCAGGGTACGGAAGCACGTTTAGCTGAATCATGGTGCACGGAGCTCCATACGCAGATCTGCGTCCTCAGCTGTCTCTGGCACAGGATGAGGTGATCAAGCTGAATTTCACTGCATGCACTGCTGCACACCAATGACGAAGATAACTTGCGGTGCGTCAGCGATGTCCACGGTCTTTCAAGCGTCCTATGACAGCAGGCTGCAAGTCAACCCTCCTTTCACACCTGAACCCTTGTACTGACACATGCTCGTTTTCACAGAGCAGCAGCATGGCAATATCGCTGAGGGAAGTGCATTGGGGTATGGAACACATGCCTTTGTTACCAGAACCAAGGCAGTGCGCGCTTAGCAGCCGCCTAGTCAGAATGCCTTGCCCAAGCAAAGGAAGTGCAGGGCATGCAGATGATCTGCACTGCGAGTGTGGCAGGCCGGCATTGCATGATGCCGCTTGTACAGTTGCAAGACGGCCTAAAATGCATAACATCCACAGTAAAAACGACGGTGCAGCATGGTATTTTATGCCTATGCTGCACTGCAGTACGCCGCACACATGTACCGCGGTACAGGCAGCCCAGCATGCACCACATCATGTCATCTGGGCATAGCATTCCACACACAGCATGCACTTAGCATGGCTTTGCATTGTAGTATCCTGCAAGCGACATGCTGCAGACATGATGATGATGATGCTGCAGACGGACTGCAGCTCATGCTGCTCTGGATCTGCGCTGACAGCCCAAACCACCACACGTACATTTGCCAGCATCTCTGCATTGCACGAAGATACCATACATGTGGTCTGCTGGTAGACAACACAAACTGCCCTGCAAGAATCCTCTCAGGACTGCTGCACTACTCGTCCATGTACGGCACATTTGAGCCTCCACCCAGCATGCTGCTTGTGATGCCCTCCACATGCTCAGGGTTCTCTAGGCCATCATCATCGTCTGCGTCGTCTGCACGCGGATGCAGCTTTGGCATCGGCTGCATGCCATCGCTGTCCCAGATCGGTGGGTCCCAGTAGCGAGGGTGGTAGCGGATGACGTACTCCCCGCGCCACTTCTTGCCAGGCGCTAGCCTGCAGGGAAGGGCAGCGGTAGAGGTGAGTATCGTTGCCTGATATATACACATGGGCAAGCAATGATATACACATGGGCAAGCAATGATATACACATGGGCAAGCAATGATATACACATGGGCAAGCAATGATATACACATGGGGAAGCAATGATATACACATGGGCAAGCAATGATATACACATGGGGAAGCAATGATATACACATGGGTAAGCAATGATATACACATGGGCAAGCAATGATATACACATGGGTAAGCAATGATATACACATGGGCAAGCAATGATATACACATGGGCAAGCAATGATGTGGCAGCAAGCAGCAACATCGCGTGTGGAGGTCAACTCACTTCTTACAAAGAGCCAGCCGCCCGGCTCCGACTTGCGCAAAGAAGCGCGGCTCAACCTCCAAGCCAGGCAGCCCCAGCGCCTTGATATGTGTTCGGAATGCTCTCTGTAGAGTTCACTACGTCGTCGGCGGTGAAGTAAGTGTCAACTATCTCACTTTTACTCACTTCGTAGGCAGCGCCAGCCGCCCCGCCCCCACTTGCGCAAAGAAGCGCGGCTATACTTCCAAGCCGGGCAGCCCCAGCGCTCCCGGGTGCCACACCACACGGCCACATGCAACATTCTGCTCAAGACGCGTTTATTCCTCTTTTTCAACAATCACCCTGTTGCACAGCAGCCAAATGTACCTCACACGCAACACACTGACAGCGGCACTCACTTCTTAGGCAGCGCCAGCCGCCCCGCCCCCACTTGCGCAAAGAAGCGCGGCTCCACCTCCAAGCCAGGCAAGCCCAGCGCTCCTGGGTGCCACACCACGTGGTCTGGCAGGCCCTTGCGCGCCATCAGCTCAAAGTGTGTGCGGCTGCCTGGGCAGAACATCACATCCGCGTCGTGGCTGCCGATGTACACAGTCTCGCGCCGGTCACCTGCACACGCACGTTCCATGTTAGTCATGCCACGATCGCATGTGAAAGGATCAGCTGCCGGTGGAGTGCTTACGACGTATAGCACAGGAGGCGACATGTGGCTGGTACAGCGTAAGGCTGTTTAAACAGATAGTTCCGCGCCGGTCACCTGCACACGGTCACCTGCACACGCACATGCATGCACGCAGCACTCGCATGTGACTGGGCCCACAGGTAACCTATCCTGCCTGTCCCTTGCAATTGGGATCGCACATGTAACTCAGGAGTCTCCAACAAAGATGCAATGGTTTGAATCCTGCATTCCATTTGCTTTCCTGCTGAGTCGCACCTTCAAAGTTGACGTAGTCCTCGTCGCAGCCCACCAGGCGTGCCTTGCGTGCATCTTCCGAGTAGTCAAACGTGACCACGCCACCCAGCCCCAGCACACGCACCAGCTCGCCATACCTGCAGTCAACAGCAGCAAAAAGTGAGGCCACAGCACAATACAAGCGCAATGCACAAAAAAAGGCGAAACACACATATGGAAGGGTCAGCGTGTATGGTAGAGCGGATCAGCTTCTGCTGCTTAGCTATTCCATGCCGTTGCTGTGCACACATCAAGCGCACATGGGTCATATTGTGATGATGATGACATCAAGCGCACCATGCACCTCCGCACGGGCCTAAACAGTACCAGGAGACACCATCACATTGTGTTGACATCTACATGTACAGCAAATACGTTGATGCCAGCGCACCTCATTTGGTCCTGTGTCCTGAAGTGGGACAGTGCAGCCAGCTGGAAGGGGAAGGGCTCAGAGCCCTTGGGGTCTGGCAGCAGCAGCAGCAGCAGTGCGGGGGTATGGATAAGGTTTTGAGCGGTGTGTTGGTGCAAACAGAATGCCATGCCGGGCTAGCTACCACGCACATCAAGGGTGCAACAAAGACACTCTGAATCAATTACTATAGCACACACTATAGCCTGTGACAGCCGTGCGCTGCGCTCACCCTTGTTGATGAGCATTCGTTCCATCTAGATCTGCATGTGACTTTGTTGGCAACTGATCAACACATGACATGCACACATACAGTTGTGTTAAAAGGTTGTCGTCAAAATTTCGGCTCCGCTCACCCTTGTTAATGAGCACCCACTCCATCTTGATCTGCTTCATATGCATGACCCGCTGCTGACTGATCAACGAATGCAAAGCACGTATAAAGTTGTCAACCCATGTCTCAAAAACGCGTCACCACCCACCCTTGTTGATGAGCACCCACTCCATCTTGATCTGCATGGGCTCCTCAGGCGGGTCGTACACCTCACGCGGCAGCTCGTCATCACCATCATCGCCATCACCCTCGCCAGCAGCCGCTGCTGCTGCCTTGGACTTGCGGCCACGCTTGGACTTGGGAGCACCGTCAGCACCTGTGATGTGAGCAGAGCAGCAGCAGCAGCAGCAAACATGGCAGCAGGTCCATCAGGTGCAGCTACACCGAGTGCCTTTAACATCTAACCTTGGACTTGCAGCCACGCTTGGCCTTGGGAGCGCCGTCAGCACCTGAAGTTGTGTGATTGCAGGCAAGCAAACGTGGCAGGAAATGGATTTCAGCTACAGCAAGTGCATTCACATAAGAACGCATGCAAAGTGGCGGCCAAGCTTGGACTTGGGAGCGCCGTCAGCACCTGAAGCGATGTGATAGGTGGCGGACAGTGAGCAGCGGCGGCGGCAGCGGCAAAGCAAACGTGGCAGCATCGGTAGGTTCATCAAGTGCAGCTACACCAAGTGCAGTGCATATGAGAACCCATGCAAAATGGTGAGTTGCGGAGGAAGTAGCAGCAGGAAGGGTTGTGTGCTGGCATTTGCCAATGCACCACAAGAATCCACTCAAGCTTGGGCCACGCTTGGCCTTCGGAGCGCCGTCAGCACCTGAAGTTATGTGGTCAGATGCGGACAATGAGCAGCAGGAGCAGGGGCGGCAATATGTGGCAGCGGCGGTATGTCATGAAAGGGCCATCAGTGGCTGCTACACCGAGTGCATGGCACATGAGACCATGTGCAAAGGGGTGAGCAGCAGCCACAGCAGAAGCAGCAGTGGGAGGGGGGGCGCCGGCAGTTGCGAAGACACCACAAGAACCAACACAAGCTGGCAACAGCCACAGCGATGCAGTTGGCAGTGCAGAACTCATGACAAGGACAGGCCTTGATAGGATTAAAGTTCAATTTGTCATTCTCATACGGGTGACCTGGCACACTGCTGGACAGTGCAGCAGCCACATATGGCCACACCAGCTGTCAGTGAAATTCAAACACTGTTATTTTCTTGTCACATCTGTCAGCCCACCTGCATCAGCCTCGTCATCATCTGCCACACCAGCAGCCGCCACAGGCGCCCCTCCAGCATACCCCTCCTCCACTACTGTGCCGTCCTCATCCGTGAACATCCTGTAACCGTTATTTAACGTGTAACCGCCGCGTGGCACGCCCCCCTGGGCCTCCTCCATTTCTGCCTGCTCTGCTGCTGCCAGCAGTGCTGCTGCTGTCTCCTCATCACCATCATCTACTGCTTCCATGGCTGCTTCAATCTCAGGCCGCATGGGGCGCTTGCTGCCTGTCCAGGTGTGTAGACCCCGTGGAAGGTCACCCTTGGGATCTGGAAAGTCGTCACTCTCACTCAGTGTGATCTGCAGTGCAATATGAATTGAACAATAACAGGTGAGCCATGACGCAGTCACTCGTGAGCTGCAGGCAGCATGGGGCGCATGCTGCCCGTCCAGGTGTGTAGACCGCGTGGACGGTCACCCTTGGGATCTGGAAAGTCGTCACTCTCACTCAGTGTGATCTGCAGTGTGATTTGAGTTGAAAATAACAGGTAAGCCATTGAGCACGCGCGAGTGAGAAACAGCGCCAACAACAGCCATACATCGCTACTGCAACCA
This sequence comes from Tetradesmus lagerheimii, assembly GCA_902809745.2. NCBI lineage: Eukaryota > Viridiplantae > Chlorophyta > Chlorophyceae > Sphaeropleales > Scenedesmaceae > Tetradesmus > Tetradesmus lagerheimii. Next base: position 274,155 of record CADDIJ020001407.1, on the reverse strand, counting down.
ATGTACTTTCGATGGAGCCATCCTGCAAGAAGCACGCATGCAAGCTAGGCTGGGAAGCTAGGCTGGTAAGGGTTGCCAGAAGTGTCTTTGAAAACCTCGTGACCATGCTACAGCCATCCTTGGCAGCTCTCACCTTGTAGTACAGCTCAAACTTGTGTGGCCACACTGCACGCGTCTCTGCGTTATCACGCAGCCTCAAAATGACGCACGGAGCCGGGTCACCTAGGATGCCAAAGTCATAATTCAACTCATCATCGTCATCTTCTAAACCCTCCGCCTCATCTGCTGCTGCTGCTTCTGCTGCGGCTGCAACCTCTTCCTCATCGTCGCTGCTGCTGCTGCTGCCGGGGCCTGCTGCGGCCGCTTCAGCTTCTGCTGCCTCTGCTGCTGCTGCCGCTGCAGCTGCAGCGGCTTCTTCGGCCTCCTTTTCTGCTTCCTTTTCTGCTTTTGAAAGCTTGCCGCGCTTCTTCTTTGGCTGTAGCGCAGCCTCAACTTGATCGTCCTGGTCGTACATGGCATCAATGTCTGCATCCAGTTGATGAGGAACAGCAGACGCGACAATATTTGGTACAAACACAAAGAGGTGGATTTGAAATGGGTGTGGAATGCTGTCCTGAACATTTTCACCCTTCATCCACCACCAAATCCATCAGCCCCCTTCCCCCAGCCCTTCCTTCTTCAGACCAGCAAATGCCACAGACCACAAACTAGATGACACACAAATGTAAGCGCGCCCACCTTGCCCCAGGCCCTCCAGCTGAGCCATCTCCTCCCAGTCATCCTCCTCATCAATCACCCCCTCAGGCCGCGGCACCAGATGGTGCGAGCACAGCCCTGGCCGCCCCTCAAAAGACAACCCTGCTTCACACCTCTGGTACGCTATATTTTGCTTGTCACAAACGCCATCCTTCCAACCTGCTGTAAAGCAGCAAATACCAAGAATGATGCATAATTACCACAAACTACAAGCTAGATGGCATGAATGCCACACCGCCCACCTTGCCCCAGGCCCTCCAGCTGTGCCATCTCCTCTCAGTCATCTTCCTCATCAATCACCCCATCAGGCCGCGGCCCCAGCGCGTTGCCCTGGCCAACCCTCAACGGGCAACCCCCCGTCAAACCTGTGCTTCATAAATCATAGCGGATGATGCCAGAAACAGCACCCCCCCTCCACCACAATATAAAAAAGCAAACTACACACCTTGCCCCAGGCCATCCCGAGAATCCATGCCAGAAACAGCAAGCCCCACTCCCTTCTCCAAAGCAGCAGCAACCGCCACAAACATTAACCAGACGACGCAGATGTAGCAGCGCCCACCTTGCCCCAGGCCCTCCAGCTGTGCCATCTCCTCCCAGTCATCCTCCTCATCAATCACCCCCTCAGGCCGCGGCACCAGCTCACAGCCCTGGCCACCCCTCAACAGGCAACCCTCCGTCAAACCTCATTATTGATAGCCCATGTTTCCAGAAACAGCACCCCCCCCCAAATCTTATTTCAAAGCAGCAAACTACACAATAGATGCCAGACCCAGACTAGATGACCCACCTTGCCCCAGGCCCTCCAGCTGTGCCATCTCCTCCCAGTCATCCTCCTCATCAACCAGCCCCTTAGGCCGCGGCACCATCGCGTTGCCCTGGCCACCCCTCAACAGACAACCCTGCGTCAAACCTCTGCCTCAATAGACAAATAACCACAACCAGTACCCCTCCAACCTGCTCCAAAGGCAGCAAATACCATGAATGTTGTTGAAGAACACAACACATGGTGGAATGACACGAATGTAACAGCACCCTCACCTTGCCCCAAGCCCTCAAGCTGCGACATCTCCTCCCAATCGTCCTCCTGATCGATCACCCCCTCAGGCCGCGGCACCATCGCACAGCCCTGGCCACCCCTCAACAGACAGCCCTTCGGCAAACCTCTGCTTCATTATCATCGTTTTTCTCACAGAAAACCACCCTCTCTTCAGAGCAGCAAATGCCACAGATCACAAATGTTACATGGAATGTGTAACACCACCCACCTTGCCCCAGGCCCTCCAGCTGTGCCATCTCCTCCCAGTCATCCTCCTCATCAATCACCCCCTCAGGCCGTGGCACCATCGCATTGCCGTCATTGTCGATCAGCAGCTGTGCACGGCCCTCACGCAAGTCCTCCTTGGTGGTCAGCTGGTTGACAAACTCGCCATCAAGGTCCTGCGAAGAATGTGAGAAGCAGCGCATGTACAGCACACGCATTGCATCAATTGTCACGCGACGTGCCAGCATGGTTTGTTCTGCATTCAGCGTCGCAGACCAGGTAGGTGGCATCCCTATATACATCATTTCGCGACGCGGAGTGTGCTACGCTTTGCCGGACGTTGAGCGTTATGCACATGCTCTGCGTGCTGTGTGCTGTGCGTTTGACAGCTTTTACATGCATGCGATGCAGCACGCTCGCCGCTCCCATGGCCTCCCAGCGCAGAGCATGCTGTGTGCTATGCACTGACCCCTTCTGCATGCAATGCAGCACACTCACCGCGCCCATCACCTCCCAGCGCAGCTTGTCGGCAAAGCCGTTGTGGGCATGGTGCTACTATGTTGCTGCCTGTGCGGAGTGTGCTGAGTTGCGCCAAAAAACCGAGACAGTTGCGCCACATGCTCTGTGTGCTATGCTTTGACAGCTTCTACATGTGATGCAGCACACACTCCGAGGGACAGGCCCTTCTGACTTTCTTCCGAGTACAATACGGAAATTTCCAAAAAAAATGCTACTTCTGCATGCAATGCAGTGCACTCACCGCTCCCATGACCTCCCAGCGCAGCTTGTCAGCAAAGCCGTTGTGAGGCAGAGGCCCATCACGCCACTGAGGGAAGGCCAGAGGAATGCCAGAGCTGCAGATGTAACACATGACGTGTCACACGTCAGCAGAAACGGGAACAGCATCAGCCGCGCAGCAATGAGGCAGAGACACGTGATTCAACTGGAGGTCATGCCAGAACTTCCCATGTTCAAAAAGAGAGCCGGATGTGCGAATGCTCAGCTGCGCGGCTGAAAGTACAAGGAACGGTTGCTGCCTGTAGAATACATGCTGCACATGCAGCAGGTCCAGACCTGACCAGATGCAACCTGCTATTGCTGCTGCTGCTACTGCTGTCCCCAGTGGTCTCGTCAGCTGTGGTCCTGCTCACTTGATGGCCTCTCCCTGCTCAAAGACGGCATCTGAGCGCGTGAACAGCAGGTCCGTGCCATCCTCCTTGAGCCAACGCGTGATGGTCGCACCCTGCGGCATAAAACAGCAAACAGATGACACATATGACTGCATGACTGGTCTGTCAGCAGCTGCAGCTGCTGAATTAGCAATCTGCACTAGCAGGTCAACCTCCACTGTGTGACAACATGGTGCCGTGCCCTGCACCGCCACCTCAGCTCAATGCATGACAGCACATCACCAGCTGGCGTAAGACGCACATGCAGGCCTTTTTGCAGCTTGCGGCCGCATGGGTGCTTGATGTACACTACAGGTGAAACATTTGCAGTGCTGCAACACTAGCTGCTGCAACCACCATCTCCGGACAACAGCACACAACACGCTGCACACATGTTGCGCTGCCAATCCCCACCTGGAGGTGAATCTCCAGAGTGTGGCCGCGCGGGTGGATGAGGTACACTGCCACCACCATCCTAGGACAACAGCCCGCAACACAGTGCACGCATGATTGGTGAAAATATGAACTCACTGCCAATCCCCACCTGGAGGTGAATCTCCAGAGTGTGGCCGCGCGGGTGCATGAGGTACACTGCAACCACCATCCTAGGACAACAGCACGCAACACGGTGCACGCATGATTGGTGAAAATATGAACTCACTGCCAATCCCCACCTGCAGGTGAATCTCCAGAGTGTGGCCGCGCGGGTGGATGAGGTATACTGCCACCACCATCCTAGGACAACAGCACACAACACGGTGCACGCATGATTGGTGAAAATATGAACTCACTGCCAATCCCCACCTGGAGGTGAATCTCCAGAGTGTGGCCGCGCGGGTGCATGAGGTACACTGCAACCACCATCCTAGGACAACAGCACGCAACACGGTGCACGCATGATTGGTGAAAATATGAACTCACTGCCAATCCCCACCTGGAGGTGAATCTCCAGAGTGTGGCCGCGCGGGTGGATGAGGTACACTGCAACCACCATCCTAGGACAACAGCACACAACACGGTGCACGCATGATTGGTGAAAATATGAACTCACTGCCAATCCCCACCTGCAGGTGAATCTCCAGAGTGTGGCCGCGCGGGTGCATGAGGTACACTGCAGGCATGCCGCCTGCTGCCTCATAGAACTCAACAAAGTCCGGCACGCCATGCTCAGCATTCAGCCGGTTGACCAGCCTGCAGAACAACGCAGCGACGCAGGTCAACGGCAACACTAGAGTTGCGCTTGTGCATGTATGTGAGAGTCTTTGCGACTGCATGAATGTTACTGCGGATTAGCGCTGCAGCTATAACGACGTGGCACGCCATGCTCAGCATTCAACCGGTTGACCAGCCTGCAGATTCAGGCAGTGACAAATTCAGCCGGTCAACAGCAACTCTAGTATTTCGTTTTTGCTGCGTTGCATGTATGCGAGCATTTTACCGGTTGAACAGCCTGCAGATTCAGGCAGTCAGACAAATTCAACCAGTCAACAGCAACATTAGAGTTTTGCTTCTGCTGCGTTGCATGGATGCGAGCATTCAACGGGTTGACCAGCCTGCAGATTCAGGTAGCCAGACAGCTTTAGCCGGTCAAAAGCAACTCTAGATTTTCGCTTCTGCTGCTTTGCATGTATGCGAGCATTCGGCCGGTTGATCAGCCTGCAGATTGACGCAGCAAGGCAGCTTCAGCCAGTCAAAAGCAACACTAGAGTCGCGCTTGTGCTGCTGTTTTGCATGTATGCGAGAGTGTTTGCATCCGCCTGATTGTAACTGCTGAATAGCGCTGCAGCTATGATGATGTGGCAGCATGTCATGTGTCGTGTTACTTTCTCATGAATAGCTGTTACTTAATGCCTGGCAGGTGGTGGTGCACGTCCTGCACACTGCTGACACAAGTAAAATGGGACCAGGCAGGCCCATTACGGTTTGCAAGGATACCACCGGCAGCATGCTGCTGCTGCTGCCATGCCACGTGCCCAGTCTGCTGGTGCTTACGTGCCACACAGGACAACAGCAATCACAGAAACACTACTACAGTAGGGTGTGCATATGCCTTCCATCGTGCAGAGTGTGAGGACCCTCCACCAATCACAAACACAAGCAGAAAGCCAGAGCTGAGCTGTGAAACATGAGCAGCATTTGACATTAGGCTTCTTATCACAGCTCACCTGCTTCTGCTGCGCCGCACCAAGCTAGGCCATATCTCCGTGGCTGCTGCTGCTACTGGCTGCAGTCGCCGTTGTTGGCTGCTGCTGCTGCTTCTACTGCTGCCTGAGCTGCTGCTGCTGCTGCTTGCTAGTCTGCTACGCCATGTGGTGGCGCCTAATGGCTGCACGAGTGTCTGCCTGACTGCAGGTAGCCTTGTCAATGGCAGCCCTGCATGAACAGCAAGTATCTGTTGAGCAGGTCTGCACACTGCACTTGCAGTTTTGCTTACAAGCAGCAAAGGCACGCTTACCGCGTTGCTGCACTCTACTGCTGCATGCTGCAGCAGTTGGACTATTGAAGCGCTGCCGCTGACCTAGGCCACAGCAGCGCCTCTGAGGCAATGTAACTTGTTGGTACATCGCAAAAAGCAAGTGATCGGGACTTTACAGCAAGCAAAACATGTCGGGGGGACTTGAAGTGTCAGCAAAAGACAGGCAGCAAGGCCTCGCAACGGCTGTCAACTCGGTCAGGCACCAGTTTACTTTAAAGATAGAAGTGTTGCGTCCGTGGAGACATCGTATGCCCCGTTCTGCCTCTCGCGCAGTCATGACAGACAGCGTAACAGCGAGTCCCGTCCACCCCCACTGGCCCGCGCGAACGCCACTGCTGTCATCAGCTTGCTGCAGTCGTACTGATGCCGAATCCGAGTTTCGTTGCACTTTTTTCGTTCAAGCACCCCAGCGAGCAGCAGCAGCAGCAGCAGCCACGATGGAGGTGCCGGAAGAGACGCTTGAACAGCTGCAGACGGTCAAGGTGTGATCATGGTTGAAATATATGCAGCCAACACGTTTTCAGTTGCTCTGCCGTGGGAAGCAGCTAAGCAGCAACCCAGCCTGACTCTGTCTCTGCTGAGCTAACATACTGCTTGCAACTCTGGGCCTGTTGTGCTGCATGCATCGCATACTTGTGATTGTCAACTGCCAGGATGCATTAGATCAGCTGGAGGAGCACATGCAACCTTTCATGGAGGCCTCACCCAAGAACATCACAGCACAGGTGGGTTGCTGCTGCTGCTGCTGTGCACAGACAGCATAGCCTGGTGCAGATGCCGCTGTAGTGTACAGATAACATAGCCGGTTGCCTAATAATGTGGGTCAGTCGATCATGAGTTGATTGCCCAACCTGTACGCCCCTGCAATCGTGTCTGCACCAGCATTACCATCACTAGCTGCACTGCACTGGCACTGACTTTTCAGCACCATGTCACCCAGCAGGCCTCTGTCTGCTGACTGTCCCCCGCCGCTGCTGCTGCCGCTCTGCTGCCACGTCCATGCTTCCTGTAGTTGACGCCTCTAGAGCGTGTGAAGGTGCACCTGGCGCTGGCGCAGTCAGTTGTCACACTGTACCAGCTGCACAGGAGGCTGGACGCAGCAAACCTGGACAGTCACCCCATACAGAAAGAGCTGGTGCGTGCCTGGAATACGACGCTAGCGGCATGATTGGGCACGAGTAGGCATGGCAAAATCAATGCGCGCTGCAATAGTGCTGGTGTACTGCACGAGCACCCTCTGCTTGCTTGCTCTCCATCTTTCTCCTTATCATCGCCCCAGTAATGGCAGCAGAGCCGTGCACTTCTTCCGGCTGCAACATCCATCTCCCAGCTGAGCAGCATGTGCAGCACATGGTGCGTTCAGCAAAGGTATCCCCAGCCGTGCTGCCCTTGCAGCTTGCAGCTTGCAGCTTGCTGCAGCATCTGGCAGCGATGGCAACTTGTCCCTGGAGCTGCACTGTCTCAAATGCTGCGCAACAATTTTTGCGCACTGTGCTACGCTGCTGCTGCATGTCTGCAGGAGCGCCTGGCAGCGTATGAGCGCAAGGTGAAGAAGGCAGTCACAGCAGATGACCTGGCTCGCATCAGGCCAGGCACATCCCTCAACATAGCCGCAGCCAACCGCTTCATTGATGCAGCCATACCTGACCTGAATGCAGAGCAAAAGCAGGCGCTGCGGACGCTTGGCAAGCAGCAGCAGCAGGGAGCTGATGCAGCTGCTGGGGTTGTAGCAGCAGGCAGTGGCAAGAAGAGGCAGCGCGCAGAGCAGCAGCAGCAGCAGGAGCAGGAGCAAGGCGGTGATAGGTGTGCTGAAGGTGATGAGCAGCACAGCAATGGCAGTGAGCCACAGCAGCAGCCTGGCAGCTCCGACGAGGATGCAGAAGGTACAGGTGCAGCAGCAGTAGTAACAAGACAGCAGCAAGTGGACAAGCGGGTGAAGAAGCAACAGAAGAGGCAGAGGCAGAAGCAGCAGAAGAAGCTGACGGCTGCTGATGCAGCAGCACAAGAGTTCCTGCAAGAGGTGCTTGCAGACGTAGACGAGTGAGCTGCTGGTGCTTGTGAAAACTTAGCAGCACTCTAGCAGATAAGCATGCAGAGTCACCCTAACCCTGTATGCAAGGCTGCGCATGCAAGCAAGGCTGGCCTGACCCACTGTAGCTTGTAGCTGCTGGTGCTTGTTAGATATGCTTTGCAGTCAGGCCAAGTTGCTGTTTGTCTTGACTGTTGGCATCATCATCATCATCATCATCATCATCATCATCATCATCATCATCATCATCATCATCATCATCATCAAATGTCAGACTGTTGGCATGTGACATTACATGCCGTGCGGGAACGCGTGACGCTGAGGTGCTGCTGCAGTGCCATTGCAGAAGGCTTCTGCGAGTCTGTTCAACAGAGTGTGTGGCACACACACGCTCAGCTGTCGTTGCAGCAAGAAACTGCTGCCACCCTGCATATTTGAAGTAAACGATGTATGCCAGCAGCTAGTGCAGCAGGGAGGGGCCCTGCTTTCCTGCATTTGTTCCCATCATGCCACAGCATACAGTGCTGCTCATCTCACTCATGCTCATGAATCACAGCCTGCCTGGCGCCTTGCTGCTCACCGTGTTTGCCAAGCATGTTGCTGGTGTTGCTGCTGATGTTGTTGTCGTGGTTAACTGGCCAGCTGCTGCACAGGCATGTTGCTGCTGCGAAGCTGAGCCGCTGCTGTTGATGTTGCTGGCTGGGGCTGTGACAAACCATAGCAGCTCTTTAGAGAGCAAGGAGTGCACAAAGTGCATGTGACCTGCACCTGAATCGAACAGGTGGCATTTGGCACCAGCCTCAGGTCGAATGCAGGGATGCATGCAGCATGTAAAGAATGTAGCGTGTAAAGAATGTGGCAGGTTGCAATGGCTGCTGCTGCGGTGTGTCTGCTGCTGTAGAGGCTGAGATGGTGTGTGCGTAGCCTTTCATCACTGTGAACTGCATGCGGGTACCTATAGTGCGCCAAAACGCCATCCATCTGCATACCAAACGCTCTGTGTGGCAGAACACAGGGCAGGCATGCAAAGGGCTAGCTTGGGCAGGCCCACTGCCATGCAGCTGCACTTGGTGCACAAACGTCACGATGAAAGTGGCAGCTCACCCGTCCGTAACTGGTGTATCCTGAGGGGGCATACCTCAGGAAGCAGCAGCTACTTCTGGCACCATTTGCAGGCCCGGCAACAGGGCATGCAAGTGGTGGCTGGGGTGCAAGGCTCAACAGCGTTGGCCTTGCAGAAATACACCCCAGCAATGAGCGAAAGTCCGACAAATTAAAGGCCGGTAGGTGGTCAGAGAGAGGATTAATGAAAAGTGATGGGCGGGTAGGTCATGCCAAGCTGACGGAAGCCGAGCGGACGGCAGATAGGCCACGGCAGTGACTGCTGCCACATCAGCATATCACTTCCCGCCAACTTTTGCGCTGGCCCCGAAGCATCGCAAACCTATGTAACCACCCACCAAAAACACCATTCGTGCAGGGACTGCTTTCAGGCACGCTTGCGATTGTCCGTTTTGCAGACCTGCACTGTCTACTGCTCGACGGGGCCCCGGCACAGTCTGTTCGACGTGGAGACGATGCATCGTTGCGGGAGTTTCGTTCAGGACAAAGTACCGACCGAAAACAAAACGCCAGAAGCTCCACGGTCCTTGGAATGTTGCTGACCATGCTGGTGCATCAGATACTTGGTTCTGTTATGCAGCAAGCAAGCTGCGGAAGAGGAAGAGGTTTGTTACAGGGGTGGGCAAGCTATCGCCCTAGAGCGAGTCACTTGCCCCTCTTTCAGCTCACATATCATGAGAACCCGATAGCAAGCCACAAGATTCAACCAAAGTAAAACTCCAGAGGCATCGTGCAGCCCCTACCTCCTGCGCACGCCATGCCCATCCCCGAAACTGTTTCAACTACAGTTTCCCCAACATGTTGTTTACATGTCCGGCGGGACGTTAAACACGTGGCGCAGTGGTGATGACGGACGAACAGTGGCCGAAAGGTTGCAGGTTCGATTCTGAGCCTAAGCAGTATGTCCCTGGACTCAGGGATACAGTCGGCGAAAGCCGAAGGAAGGATGCTGCTAATGTCCTCGCGACTCTCCGCAGGACTCCGTCGATTGCTGGCTATATACACACCGGCCCTGCTAGGTATGCAGTCCACTGTATGGGGTGATTCCCACATGCTGCCTAGTAAGGGGTGTAAGGGTCTGGGTGGTCTACCTTACACCAAAAATAGAGAGAATAATCAGTCTGCTTTCCCCTCCCCAGTGGGTGAGGCGCGGTTGCCGATGCCGAAAGGTATGGCTTACAAGGATTGATTATTATTATTATGTTGTTTACATTTTTGGCAAGGGTAAGCATGACAAGTAGTGCTGCTGGCGCTCATCACAGGGTGGGTATACCCACCCTGAGGGGCGCGGGGCCGATGGCGTTGATGCTATGGCTTAATGGGTAACATGATGATGATGAGGGTGGGTATACCCTACGTAGGGCAGCGGATGCAATGCTTGCTGCTACGCAGATCTCTGCACTGCACATACTCCACAGGTTCCACACTCATCAAATTGAGCATGCAGATCGGCTGCCCCTTGATCTAGACAGATGCTCAGCATCGGATGCGCTCTTGTGCCTGATGTAGCAGAAGCCTTCTGGTGCTGTTGCAGCAACACGCACACGCTGTAACTGCCGTGCTGGCAGCATACCATACGCTGCCGTAAGCCAAGGTAAAACCGCTGTTGCAGACCATACATGGCTGGTAATAAGAAGCACGGTTCGACATGCAAATCAGGTTCAATACACACTGTGTGCATTGCACAGGAGCCAACAAGACATGTACCTCAAGTCCCTGAACAGTCTACATGATTGTACAAGCAATCACAGCGCCAAATTCTGGATATATGAGCCCAGACATACTAGTAGTACGAAGCATTGTGACTCGCCACTATCACGCTGGTGCGCACACCACATTCACACACGGGCTTGACCAAGCCACAAAGGTGCAACTCACAAGCCGCAAGGCTACCAGGAGCATATATCTAGCGGTCACTCGTGCTGCACAGTGCTGCCAACAGAAAACCCCTGTAGTGCCACCCGCAGGTTGGAGCGCGCTTGCTGGTGGCTGGCTGTCCCCTGCATCGCTCCGTCTGCTGTCTCTCTCATGCCCTCCAAGACCCCAAGTGGCAGGCCCTCAGCGTGCTGCAGCCGCCACTTGAGCAGCGCGACTGCATACACGTCAAGCTCCTCCAGCAAACGCATCTGTGCAGCTGCCCTCTTGTCACTTGGGTCACAGCGCCGTGGCCCTGACTTATCTGTCACCATCATCCGCACACAGGGAATGCCAGCCTGCTGCTGCGCTATAAAGCTTGCTGCATCGTGGTGCGTGTACTGCACAGCAAACTTCACCTCTGATGACTCAAGCGTGAGGTCCGGCTGATCCCCAATCACCCAGCAGCCAACAGCCCTGAGCTTGCTGTTGTAGCCCTTTGCCTGGAAGGTGTCGCCCAGCAGCTGCCTGATGTGACCTGCCTGCTCAAGGCCTTCTACCACCGACCGCAGCTGCTGCTTCGGTATGCCTTGCTGCAGGAGGTAGTCTTACACCTTATGGATCATCTGCTCGGGGTCCCCCAAAAGCTGGTCCCCTGCCTCACTTGGCTCTTCCTCAAACGCAGCACCATCAGCATCCCCAGCAGCCGCCCCAGCAGCAGCATCAGTGTCCTCGTCTGCTGGGTTGTCGAATGGTGCACCTGCACACGTAAGCTAGTGTTGCCTCTGCGTTGCAAGCCACACCCGCTCGACCTTGGGTGCAAGACCAAAGACGGGTGGTGTTAGGAAGGGGCTTGTGGCCACAAGTCTGAGGCACACCACCCACGCTGCAGAGTGCTCACTGGAGGGGCTGGGCTGCTGGAGAGGGGTGGCTATGGACCTGGTCAGCTGGCGCCGTCGGACACGCCGCCATCTCCGAGCTGCCGGGATGCCGATGTGTGACTTCCTAGCACATTCCTACCTGAAGGGCCCTAGCATTTAGGCCACCCCTGCGAGTTCGCAGTGGAGTGCTGTCACCATGGGTGATGGCTGACAAGTTGGCGCAAGGCACACAAGCTAGATGTGCTGTCTGAGGGGCCGCCAAGATGGCGGCAAGCTGCCAACTGCGCTACAAGTGGGTGTAGCGCGTTACGCAAGCATGAAAGTAGTCAGCCCAGCCCAATAAGTCACCGCCCGCCCTTGAAGCACATTGAAAAGGCTTTAGATCACCTAGGAGCTGGTAGTGTGGTCTACAGGAGCCTGAACTAGGGAGTTGTGACACAGCAACCCTAAGGAGCATCTGTCAAGTAGAGACGACAGCATGCTGTCAACCGGAGGGCGCCAAGGTGCTGGTGTTCGGGCACAGGTGCAGGTTCCCATCAGGAGCACCTTGCCCAAGGGTGAGCTTGCCAACATCCCCCCTGGAGTGGAGGGCATGATGGCTTGCAGCCAACTGATCAACGCGGCGGGAGGAAACGCGGCAGACGAAGAACAACATCACGTCGCCGAATGGCATGATCAAACTGGTATACGACAAGCTGCAGCCAGAGAGCCTGCACGTGGCTCTGGTGAAGGAGCTGCAGGCTTCCATGGACGAGGACTACAGCCGTGCTGCGAGGGGAGAGTGCATCAACGGCATGGACCTGGCAAGCTCCACAGAGGCCGTGATTGGAGAGCACCTGCCACCCCACATCCAGACGGCCGTCTTCGTGAGCAGGCTGGTTCAGACCCTGTCAGAAGTGATGCCTGACAGGTACCAGCCGCACAACAGCGGCATGGAGTCACAGGTCTCCAGCAGAGGCCTCAAGCTGCCCCCACATGCTCACCTGAGGGCAAGCAGCTCTGGGGGCTAGAGAGAGCAGGAGGGCAGCAGTGACGACAGGCTGCTCTCCCAAATCACAAGGCAGAAGGACAGAGCTGACGCCGAGCTCAGGGACTTCATGCGCAACGCTGATGCCGTGGAGGAGAGCGTCAAGGAGGACCAGGGCCGAGCTGACCTGAGCCTGAGGGAGGCAGAGAAGGAGCTGGGTGATGCCAAGGCTGCACTCGAGGCACACACACACCCGCAGCCTGCTGAGGGTCAGCAGGCTGCTGCCCCCGAGGCAGTTGCAGCGGCTGCTGCAGAGAAGACGGCCCTCGAGCAAGCGGTGGAGGCTGCCACAACCAAGAAGACTGCAGCAGAGAAGAAGGTGAAGGACCTGCAGTCTGAGGCTGACAAGCACACCGCTAACACCATCACCAAGTCTGGGGAGCTGCTGGCACGGGTGAACCGCCTGAGCAAAAACCTCGACGAGTACAAGAAGATGCAGGTGGGCGACACGGGTGGGCCCGTCAAGCTGGAGGAGATTGTGTACCTGGGCGCTGCAGGAGAGGAGCAGGCCATCTTCCTACCCACCCTGAAGCTGCTGACCATCTTCAAGTGCTTGGTGTGTGTCCCCACCCCAGAGCAGATTCAGCTGATCATGACCATCCCCAAGCAGGGGGTGCAGCTGTTTGCTCTGGAGCATGTGGCTGCCACAGAGGACATCCAGCAGTTTGGCACGCGTGTCAAGGGCTACATGCTGGCGTCACAGCTGGTGGGCAACCCTCTGGATGGCACAACGCTGCTGATGCTGGGTCTGAAGGATGCAGAGGTACGCCGCCGTGTGTCTGCTGCCCTGGATGCTGTCAGCTGCCCTGTGAAGATGGACGATGTCATCAGGAAGGCCCTCGATGTGCAGCAGAAGCAGCAGAGCACCCAGCTGCTCACAGGCATGAGGGGCATCTTTGGTGGCAAGGGTGCACTCGCTGCTGGGCTCTCAGGTGATGAGGAGAGGAGCCACGGCAACAGCGGAGCTGAGGAGCTTGCGGCTGCCCTGATGTCAGCAATGGACAAGCTGATGGGCGCCAACGCCGCTGGGTTCAAACAAGCAGGCAGGTTCTCAGGTGGCAGCAGCGGCAACGCCTCTTCCTCAGGGGCTGGCAGGAGCACAAGCACAGCTGGGGCTGGAGGGAGCAGTGTGGGCAAGGCCTACAACTCAGCTGGTGGCGACACGAGGCAGGACAACGGCACTGGCAGGCGGAAGTGCGGGGAGTGCGGCAGGTGGCACGCTGGTGACTGCTACGCCAAGCACGAGGCGTGTGGGCGCCGTCACAACCCTCAGCTGGAGTGCTACGGCCCTGACCCAGGAGACAAGCTGCGTCGACGCCCCTGGGGCAACAGAGACCGGCGTCAGGCAGCTGCTGTTCTGAGTGATGCTGAGCTGGCTGCTTCAGCATTGGAGGGCGTCAACGTGTGGGAGCAGGGCGGCAGCTGTCACGTCGCTGCTCTGCAGTTTGCACAGGAGCCAGAGCCACAGGAGAGCTGCCCCGATGATGGGCTGGCAACAGCAGCGGTGGCGGGGGGCCTGAGGCAGACCCCTCCAGCCAGCTTCCACCAGCAGAGCCGGATGATGACCAGGGGGGCAGCAAAGCTGCTGCAGGCTGAGCAGGAGTCTGAGGCTGCTGCAGGTGAAGCAAGTGTGGTGAGTGTTGTGTGTGGTGGTTGGGGGGCGGGGGTTGCCTGTGTACGCAGGTGCATCAATGTGTAATACGTGGGTTGGGCTCCCTCTTTTCTGGAGTCTGGGTTTGTGCTGTGTGTGGGGGGGGGGTGCTCAAGAGCTAGGCTGACCAGACGGTTGGGCCAATTCTGCCTTTGTTCAGCCCCTCAGAGGCTCGGTCTCCAACTGGCTGTTGCCCTTGCACTGGCAAGGTTGCTTGATGCCCGTTGTTTCAAGCACGCAGCGACCTAAAAGCTTGGGGTGTATTTGTGATGGAGGGATTGCATGACTCTTGGCGGCCCCATTTCTTGGCCCTGCAAAGGGGTGTGGGACGTGGCGCTGTGCACCATCGACCCCGCACATGGCACAATACTACAGACGCTTAACAGCTACACGACGTGCAACACAGTGCTGCTAGTGTCGTGCAAGGGGGGGGGGTGGCTAGCCAGATGTGTTGTGGATTGGGAGTGGAGCGTTCTAAAAGCAGGTGACATCGATGTCATGATGACACATATATCTGTGTGGGGCGACCGTGTTGTAAAATAAATGTGTGGCTGAGTGGTGTTTCGCAGGGTTGATAGTTGTGCTGCCAGCAAGCAGTGCTTGAATTGGAGTGCACTGGCATTGTACGTGTGGGGTGATGTACAAGTTTGCCTGCACAGACAGATTGGGGTTGTCCAGCTGAAGTAAAGGACTATCAGCACACAAGCACAGGCACAACAGGTGCAGATGCTTTTTGTGACGAACGAGCAAGTGGTGAATTTTTAGGCAGGCTGGTCACAGCATTTATGTTGACGCAATGCTCAGTGCAGAGGAGCGGCAGCAGCGAAAGGCTATGCAGCAACTGCGGCGTGAGCTGCAGCAGCAGGGCGTGCGCACCCGGTGGTCGCGTGCCACACTGATGCGCTGGCGCCGTGGTGGTGCAGATGGACGTCGGGGCAGCTGGGAAGAGGAGCCACCGCTGCCAGCGGAGGTGCCTGGCAGCTAGGCTTAGTAGCAGTGGCGCAGTGTGGAGGTTTGGGAAGTGAACATTTGGCGCGTGGTTATGTCAGGTGGTGGTGTCTTTTGAGATGCCGCAACTTTTGAGGAGTGGTTGATATGGATGATCTCTTGTGCAACTAGCATCGCATCCATTGTGTTGTGCCATTGGATTGCGCTCATGTTGGCTTTAGCCAGTTTACTCCCGCTTTTATGGTGTTTCAAAGCACACTTTTAGGTGTGCCAGCTTATGCCTTGTACAATCCTGATCGAGAGACTAGGACTATTTTGGCTTCAAAGTTGCTTCAATCTCCCTTTTTGGCGCAAGATTGCGTTCACTTTGTGTGGTGCATGCCATCTGAGATGGCGAACGGCCTACGTGTAACTTCCACTCTCATTAAATATCATATAGCCCCCAAGTGATGTGCAGCCCAGGCCTGGACCACTTCCCCAATCGTCTGACAACCAAAGAAATCATTTCACCGAGCGTGAGTCACTTGACGCTGCGTCACCACAGGTCCCCCCAGCCTCTTAACCTGCTCGGGTTTAAAGGCGCATGGTCGCCATGCAGTCAAAGTACACCTGAACCAACATATTTAGGTCCCCCAAATGGATATGATAGTACTAGGCGTGTTAGGAGAAATAAAATCGAGTTTGTTATGCATCTCCGGGCCCCCACCAGACAGTGCGCGGTTGCCAAGGCTTCACCACCTTCGCATTATCTGCAGCAGCACACCACACTAGATCCCTTGGATGCGCCCAGCAAGCAACGTGATTTCAGATCGAACATCAGGCTCCGGGTCTCGCTTGCTGTTGCCTTTCTACTAGGAGTAGTGGGTGGCTCGTTCAACAAGGCCCTGTTTGTTCAGCAGCCCGTCGTGACCTCTATCAGCCAGCACCTTCAAGCCAAGCAGCCAGAGAGTGTAAGCAACTGCTGGCAGTGCATCCAGCCCAAGTGGAGGCGCCACTTCATCTTTGCGAATGCGACCACTGGGCACCTAGATGTGTGTCCAGATAGCAGCAGTTGGCCTGTCGGTGCATGGACTGCCCACGCAGGGCAGGGCCGTGGATCTGGCACCCTTCAGCAGCAGACGTATGCTCAGCCAGCAGCAGTGGGTGAGCCTGCTGTGCTGCCTGCCACTTTGATGGCACAACAAGCCATACAGGCCAACCAAGATCGCGGAGACTGCAAGCAGGCAAAGTTTGTGGTGTACCGGACGGATGTCAGGTGGGTTGCTGCGCGTCACACAGCTGCAGTGGCATTGCAAGGCTGATACACTGCCAAGATGGCGGCCGGCATCATTGTTGTGTAAAGAGGAAGGTCCTCTATGAGAGTATGTGAACAAGCCCCCCCCAGGCGTGTATTTATGCGTTCAGCAACACAACTCACTACAAACGAGCTCATGGGAATTTTCAGCGCTCTGCGAAACAGCAGCGGCCTCAGTGTGTTGCATATCTCTGGACACGTTGCACACGCATGCCACGTCGTTCACCCCTGCACCAACCATGTTCCTCCCTTTGCCCATGTGCTCATGCAGAGGGATCGGCTCAGCGTTTCACTCGCAAGCGGCAGCTATGTCTGCAGCTTTAGAGACAGGGCGCGTGTTTGTTGAGGGCCCTGGGCATTTTCTCACAGGTACACCATACTGTGGAGACAGCAACACCTTGGACTCTTGCTACTTCCTGCCCCTCAGCAACTGCACTTTCAAGTCAGCTGGGCTGACAGAGCAGGACCTTAAGGCGGCGCCAGCACTCACGGCTTCCAGTCTTGCGGCGTTCCATGTGTCTAACCCCGCATCACCACGCGTCGTGTCTATCAGTGCAGGCGAGGTACGCGCGTTGACACCATCCATCTTCAAGGACGTTTTGGACACTGTGGGGCTGCCGCAGCAAAGGAGGTACTGGTGGTGGCGTGCACAAGCAATTGCGTACATGTTGAGGCCTAATCAACGCACAACGGCTGAACTAGCCAAACGCAAGCAGCAGAAGTTACAGGGCATGCCCTTGCAGGATGGTTGCATCAGTTTGTATGTGCGCCATGGAGACAAGGCTGTTGAAGCCAAGGTTTGGGAGGACCCTGCCTATGAAGCTGCAATGGAGCAGCTCCGACAGATTGATTCCAGCCTGACGCGCCAGGTTTTCGTCAGCACAGATGACCCCGCAACTGTAGAATACTTCACCTCGCCAGCTCGCAACTGGAGCACCACTTTCGTCAACATGAAGCGCAAGTGAGTACGTCAGGGGGAGCAGAGGTGCATGCCGCAGAACCAAGCCCGAGCTTTTTGATTAGCTGCAGTACCTGCAAGAGGGCCATGCAGTACGCAGCGTCGCTGACAGGCTGGGACGACAAGATTTGCCTCAACCTCTGACATGCGACGCACCCCTCGCTGGCTTGTGGTCGTTGCTGTCTTTGCTTGTGCAGGCCTGATCGGGGTGTGAGCAATTTGTCCTACATGGCACAGCACGGCTACAGTGAGGAACTGCTGGACAGCCTGCTGAACCTAGACTTGAGCATTTCTTGTGATGGATTTGTGGCATCGTTCTATTCGAACTGGTCTAGACTGATCGAGGAGCTGCGAGCAACCGTGCGCTGCAAGGCGCATAAAGTGTTCCTGGATGTGGGTGTGGAGCTCATGCATGATGTGAGATTTGGAGGGCTTGATTTGAACTGGTAAATGAACATCATGGTGTGTGCCCCCTGACATGCCTTGTCAGGGCAAAAGAATCCCCCCTCCCCCGCAACAGTTGAATCATCCAGATGCACGTGCTCCATAGGTTAGGGGAGAGCTGATCTGCTTGGCTTGGAAATGTATTGTGGGGTTTTTGCCGAGCCTGATGCCGCACTACAGTGAAGCGCCTGTCGTTGGAGAGTGTCGTGGGCCACTGCAACAGCAGCTTGATGGACACCTTCACATCTCTGGTGGGGTGGGGTTGTGTCGTTGGTGTGATCTGCTCAAGACAGGCTTGTTGTAGTGGAGACGCTTCTGCAGTGGTGGAGGTCAGTGGTCTGAACATGGCTCAGTGCGCAAGGGTGCACAGTCGCAAACAAAGTCAGTGCATGCCGTCGTACAACCTGGGCGCGCAGCCAGGCACCATTTTGCTAGGCATGTCTCAGGGGGACCTATCAACCAGCAATGTGCCGTCATGTGTGGCAGTTTGTGTGTGGAGGACAGATATCAACAGGGGTCGCAACTTCCAGCCAAGTCCTTTGTGTGTAAAGATGGGTCCCCAAATTTTTCTGTAGGCCTCAATTGACGTTTTTCCAGCCGTTTTGCAAAAATTACAAAACCCCATCCTCAAAAGTGAAGCTGTCATCGAAGGTTGAGCTCTTGCTGTCCTCCTGGTTGAGCCCACCAGCTTTGGAGGTTTAGGGTTGACTAGTGGTGGCACCTGTGGCATCATGCCACGGCCCCTGTTTTCAATATGTTATGCGCCAAGTTAAAATCAAGGCACACCAGCCACCTCCTGTCACGCCGTATGACGGCGTGTGGGTGGAATGGCGGGTCGGTGTGTTCAATGCAGTGTTGTTTGGGTTGCTTGTGTTTCAAGCATGAATGCTGCCGCTGCAGTTTGAATGGGACAAGACCTGAACCCTTGTGACAGTGGCAGTGTCGCTGGTTAAGCCTGCTGCACCGTTGGTTTCCCCAAGCGGCGTGCAGTCCCTGTCGTGATGTGTGCAGTCTGATTGGTTGCAGGTTATGTGCTGGCTTCGCTGTTGGCGCGGGCCTATAGCCGTGTAAGTTCAGTCACCCTGCACCCCCGCAACACTTCCATGCAGAACCAGGGACTCCTACCTAGTGCTATGAGCAGCGCCTTGCTCGTGCTTGCACTGCACGCCGCTTGCTGCATGATGCGGGAGTAAGCAGTAGGGGGGCCGGGCGGTGACTGAGGGCTGGAATGGGCTGGCTACGGGCTGCATAAATCCTTATATTTTGCCGGAAAATATTTGGACGCCTCTACGGGAGTACCTCGAGGAGCATGTGGACACCTTCGAGAAGAGCATCAACGGGGACAACTTCGACTGCGCTCTACCATGGGCTACGGCTGCTTGTCTACGTGACTGCTACACTACAGGAGGCATTTGTAATGCTTCCGCGGGCTACCTCGAAGACTACGTGGGCGTCTTCGAGAGGAGTTGACCCGGGGCCGGAGCCCCTGGTCCACTAGACTGCTGCTTGAGCCTGCATTGGCGTTGCTACGGCAACAAATGAGGATTTGCTGCTCGCCAGGAGGATACGGGAGCTGCTCGGCTACGGTGCTGCTTTAGGCAACACTCTTCCAGGGAGCCGGGCACCGCTGAGAGCGGAAACTGGAAAACTGAAGTCATCTACGCTGCTTTTAGTTCTTCTGCTGCGCTGCCTGCTGTGCTGCCTGCTGTGGACTGCTCGAGGATGGGACTGCCTTCTGCTGGGCCGGGTGCTCCCCTGGCTGCTGCCTTCTGCTGCGCAAAAACGTTTTGCAAAGCTGCAAGCTGCAAAATCTTCCTGCTGCACGAAGCAACGCACGTTGTCCGCCCAGGCTGCTGCAAGGAGATGGATTGATCACCCATCGCTGCTGTCTGGGAGGTGTGGGCAACGTTGCCTGGCCTTCTACGAAGCTTCTTGGCGTACAACTGGCTGCAAGGATCTGCACGCTGCCGTCTGCTGGGACTTCGCTGCTGCTCTGCTATTTCTGGCTGGGCCAGCTGGCCCAGTGACCTTCTAGCGTGCTACTGCTGGGCCAGTACATCACAAGTGCTGCTGCTGAAGGGCGCACAATGCCACACGATGTGAATGGCATCAACAGCCAGAGTTATTGGGCGGCATAGGCCGGGCAGGAGGGAGGGGACGCCCTGAACTGCTCTGGGGCCGCACCGCAGGACTGCTACTGATGATGGTGCCACTGCCTCCAATGCTGCGCGGGGTAAGCCACCACACAGAGCGCTGCGTGTTGGAACTGCTACGAGAACAAGGAATCTGGGCTGGTGCTGCTGCTTCTGTCACAGCAGCTCCTGCTGGCATCGCGTGCCTACCAGCAGAGCCAACAGGCAAAAGCTGTTGGTGCCCCATAAATAATAATCAATCCTTGTTGGTGCCCCATGTCGCTCACAGCTGTCAGTTGCTGCTGCTGCCACTGCCCTCTGCTCATGCCCTGCAACGCTATGTTAGGTGGCTTGCCGAGCACCGCATCACACATGCGACTGTTGGCTCCCAGCCCGCTGAGAGTTGGCAGGTGTGCACTGTCATCCGCTGGCAGCAGCACTGCTTCATCGTCTTCAAAACACACATCATTGAACAGCCCCTTGGCTGCCTTGCGCACCACATCTGCGGTGCATAGGCCTGGTAGCTGCTGCTGCTGCTGTTGCTGTTGCTGCTTCAGCCACTCCCTCTCTGCAGCTGTGGACATGCTGCGACAGCCGGGGCCCAGGGCATAGCCACGCCTGTAGTGGTGTGGCGGCACATATGCCGCTGGGCCTGCTGCTGCAGTAGCCAGGATATCCTCTGGCAGAGTGGATGATGCATTGGCTGGTGTTGCTGCGCGTGCTCCCAGGAAAGCTGCCTCAAACTCCACTGCTGTTGCTGCTGCTGCTGCTTCAACCTGAAGGCCGTTTGAAGCAGCTGCTGCAGCAGCTGAACTGCTGCCGCTGCAATCTACTGCTTTGCTGCCGCGTGCGGCATTCAGACTATACAGCAGTTTGCCCCCATGAATACCTGCCCCACGCTGCTTGTGGCTGCTGCTGGTACCAAACGTGCCACTCATCCTGCCTGCATCGCCACTGCACATGCTGCCGCCCTCTGCACTCCCGAAGAGCTCGCTGGCAAACAGGTGCAATGAGGCAGCCGCAAGCTGCTGTTGCTGGCCCCCTGAGTGTTCTGGCAGCAGTAATCCTGCTCCTGCTGCCTTGAAGTCAATGCCCAACTCTTGTGAGCTGCTCTTGCGGCCGTTGATCATCCAGCTGAGGCCCCATGAACCTTGCCTGCTGCCTGCGCAGAAGCCATCTGCATCCTCGTCATCGAAGATACTGGCGTCGGGGCACCAGTTGCCAGCTGAGGGCAGCTGGTTGCGGTCCTGCCCTGCTGCACATGCTGCCTCTGCTGCTGCTGGCTCACCAGCACGTGGTGGTGATCTCAGGCTCTTAGGGCCTCCTGGCGCTGCTGCCAACGCAGCAGCTGCAGCGCCGCAGCGGCTGCAATCTGCAGTAATGCTGACAGGCAGTGAATACATCTGCTTGGGGCTGCCTGCGCTGCCTGGAGTCGCGCGGCCACTGACCTTGGAGCTTGGCTTGTGCGCATCTGCTGCCTGGGCAGCAGTGTCACGCTCACAGCCTGCACCCAGCATCATGTGGCTGGCCTCCTTGGACACAGCCCGGCTGCGCATGCTGTTTTCTGCTTGATGGTGGGTTGCCGCGGCAGCTGCGGCACCACCAACTGCCAACCTTGACCTGCCACTGCCGTGCTGCTGTGGCTGCTGGCCTCCCAAATCATTGCACCTGCTTTGCTGCAGCTGAGACAAGCGGCGCAGCTCTGCTGCTAGCTGCACCTCAAGCCCCGGCTCCTGCTCCTTAGTGCAGTAATCAAAGCTGGGTGGCTGTGGTTATCGACTTCTGGGCTCCAGCCCAAGCTCCTGCAGTGTCAGCGAGAGCTGCGCCTGCGCATTCTCCACAGTCGCATGGCGGTGCGTCCTGCAAGAAGGAGAGCATGATGTGGCACATCAGGGTGCCGAATGATATCCTTTATAAGCTTATGTGCTTTTCCATGTGCGTTGGGAGGCTGATTTGTGACTTGCAAACATGCAACCGCTACTGTAGGTTGCTCAGCTGCAGCCCAGCTGGGCGTGAAGTGAGCCTGCTGCTCTACTCACCAGGTCGACGAGCCATTAGGGTGCCGCACAACGCCCCTAATGTAGCCACAGCATACGAATATTCCCTCATATGGGGTTGGATCTAAGTACTCGAGCGAGCTGGACGAGCGAGCAGCACGCAGACCGTGCGCTTGCTCCCGCCTCCCCGACATGGCGAGCGTCCCTAACAAAGCAATAGCACTGCAGTCAATAAACTTTTGTTGACAACAAAGCACGTCAGATGCAAGCACAGTATGAGTGCCACACCACTACTGCTGTTGACTTGTCAATGAACAGCGGCATGCTTCGCTTTAGGGGCGCTTTTGCCCGACAGCTTGCAACAACGAGGAGGAATGAAAAGATAACGCTTGTGGCGATTGAAACAGCCGTTTCGCATACCTGATACCTCTGTTTTGAATTCGTGTTACAAACAGGCTACAGCTGGGATGGAAGATCTTCCTCCTTGAAAGTCAACTCGTTATCACTGCAGTCAAGGACACCATTGCACCGTCCAAAAGGCCCATGCCGGTGCTTTGCTAGCCAATCACAGCTGCTCTGACCAACCAAGCTACTGGCGAAACAGACTTGATCAGCAGTGCAGCTGATGATGCCCAGGGCCCAGCCAGCACTTGCCAGTGCCATCAGACTGCCATCACAGAGGTGTGGGGAACTTGTCTTCGTTCGCTCTCTGCCATAAAATGCAGGAGCACTCCAGCCTGCATGCCAGTGCAGACATAAAGGGCAGACATAGTGGAGTGCGCTTCAGCAACGCACAGCAGCGTAAGCACAGTACCTGAGCCACATCTACAGGGCCCTAATCATGCGTAGTGAGTGGCACCAAACTCCATCATCAGTTTCGCAGCTGTGTATCTTTGATGGCAGGCAACTGTGCTTGCAACATACAACCTCCTCAATCCTGCAAGCGCGACCCTTTTGCATGCACCACTTCTGTTCTCTTGAACATAGCACCGCATGGACTATGCAGCCATATTCACGTCCAACCCAGAAACCGACTGCCAACCACTTTTCTGTTGTTGAGCATGCGGGTATCAAAGACTCCCAGCTCACCAGGCAGGGCTAACAACATGCTTGTTGTTCTGCTTGGCCCACATCACCTGCAGAGGATCACAGCAGAGGAAGACGCAGGAGGTCAGCAGGCCTAGCAAGTATCTGGGTAATTTGTACATATGACGTCATCAGGCTTTGACGAAGAACAACAGCACGATGTCCCTAGCCAAAAGCAACGCTCGCCTTGCTGTGATATAGCTTTATGCACAGCAAGCTTTCTGCTAATGACGTCGCACAGACGAGGTGCAGAGGAGCTGTTACGTAACAGCAGCAGCCAGCGCACGCCCAGCAGCCAACACTCATATCTTCACCTTCTCTGTGCCCCCGTGTGTTGCCACCACGTGCGTGGTGGTCTCGTTGCACTGCTCGCCGCATGTTGCGCCAAACTGCTCTGCCAGCTGCCACAGCGGGTGCTGCCTGGGATTTGACTCCAGCGGAATGACTCGGCTGAACACCAGGTGCACACCTGGCAGCAGCAGCAGCACCACCACCACCAAGCTTAGGACACACGCATACGTCAACATGCATTGGACTGACATTGCATCAACAGCAGTGCCAACCCGGCTGATGCAGACCATGTGCAGCATACATGCAGCTCATACAGCAGCTTCAGCTGTAAAAGCTGCACCTCTTGCGTACGTTACGTAATAAAAGTTCCTGCAAGGGTGCTTCTTGCAAGCACGGTTGTTCAGTGTTTGCAATCACAGTCCAGTTCTGCACAGCAGATCCCTGCAAGCCACCTTGCGTATGGGATCCATACATATGGACGCTTGCTTGTGTTTTGGGTTGACTCACCTGACAGCACCTGCCGCTTCTCCGCTGCCATCACGTTGCGTATATCCCAACCTGCTGCTGCATCAGGCGTGGCTGCGGGTGGCGCTGCGCGCATGCGCGCAAACACGAGCTCGTGCAGATGCTCAAACACGCGCATCGCAGTCGCCAGCATGCCTCTGCTGGGGCACTCGTCCCTGCAGGAGAGCATGATATGCAAAGCAGTGGCAGCAGGCACTTGTGGTGCGTGTGTGTGTGTGTGCAAGAGTGCGTGCGTGAATGGTTAGCACAAGCAGATATATGTGCTGCACAAGATCGTGCACTGCACCACTAGACATGCATTTGACAAGAGCACATCTGTCGCAGACACCAGTACAACCCGCAGAAGCAGAACGGCTGCCGCAGCTGTATGAGGGCTACTGCAATGGTCCACGAACACCTCTGCAGCTGTCACTAAAGCCCGCGGTTGCTCCTTCCAAAGTGCACCTCAAGCCTGCTGCTGCGAAGGTGGCTTGCTATCTCACACACACACACACACAAACGATCGCAGTCCTCCAATTTGTAACAGCCATTTCCATATGCTGCTCACTGCTCTACATTGGAAACCCAGGGCGCTCATCATACGTTGCTGTTTGCACAAACCGCCATCATCCCCCCACACCATTCAACGCCACTGGTGACTAGGCAAACCTCCACGTATTCTACCTCGCAGCGCCGCTCACCGCTCTATCTCCAGCAGGCTCTTGCCCTGCATGCCAAAGCGCCGCCTGCTGCTGGGGAACCAGCTCTATGTAAAAAAACAGGGTCATACGCTGCTGCTTGCATCACCCGCCACCCCCCCTCCACCTTTCAATGCCGTTGCTAACTAACTCCTCCACAGCAGCAAACCGCCCTGCAGCGCCACTCACCGCTCTATCTCCAGCAAGCTCTTTCCCTGCATGCCGAAGCGCCGCCTGCTGCTGGGGAAGTAGATGTATCTCTCCACGACAAACAGATTGCGCCTGTCATGCGGCCATACCGCGCTGCTGTCGTCCACAATCAGCACGACAGGCTCCCGGCCTTCTAGCCCCTGCATGAGCCGCTTGAAGACCACCGCGTCAGCAGGGGTTTCGTCGGGGCCTGTTGGTACGCCCTGCGCAATGACGCGGCTGCCAAAGTACTGCCCTGAGGGGTCCAGCAGCTCCACCATAGCCTGCAGGCAGCAGCAGCAGCAGCACGATTGTGCGCTAATGTGTTGTGTGTATCGCTCAAGGGCGATGACGCGGCTGCCAAGTACTGCCCTGAGGGGTCCAGCAGCTCCACCATAGCCTGCAGGCAGCAGCAGCAGCACGATTGTGCACTGATGTGTTTTGTGTGCATCGCTCAAGGGCGATGACGCGGCTGCCAAAGTACTGCCCTGAGGGGTCCAGCAGCTCCACCATAGCCTGCAGGCAGCAGCAGCAGCACGATTGTGCACTGATGTGTTTTGTGTGCATCGCTCAAGGGCGATGACGCGGCTGCCAAAGTACTGCCCTGAGGGGTCCACCAGCTCCACCATGGCCTGCAGGCAGCAGCAGCAGCAGCAGCAGCAGGGACGTCAAGTTTGATCGTGCGCTGATGATCATCACGGACGGTTGGTGGTGAGGACGCAAGTAGTGCAGCCAGCGCTACCCATGCAATGTAGCTGGTACAAGGAAGGGCGTGAAGCTGCAAATGCACAGCAGCTACCAGATGCAGGCAGGACAACGTGGATCCGTCATGCGCTGCAAAGCACTGCACAGCTGCTGCATCACGAGCTGTTGTCTTTACCAGCTAGCGCTGCGCCAGAAAATCCTGCAAGCAATGCGCAAACTACCTGCCAGTGATCGCCACAGGAGAGTTCCTGCGACACAGGCCAGCATCACTCAACGCCACTCACGTCTGCGTACGCTTTGCTGCCAGCTGTGTAGATCCACAGCTCAAAGCGCTCAGCAGCTCGCCGCAGGAACTCCCGCACCCCAGGCCGCAGCTTTGTCCACATTGCCACACGCGCCAGGCGGTGCAGGTCTCTGCTCTCCTTGGGCCGCGACAGCTGCAGGCAAACAGCACACACACAGGCGTTCGTGTTTGGTCAGCCTTCCAAGCAAATGTCAGTCAACACTGCATCCATGCGTATGCTGCTGGCGCGCCAGACCCTGCACGCTGGTGATCCATGTTTTGCACATCTTGACAGCCAGTTGCTTTGGCCTGTAGTACCAGCATACAAAGCTCATGCATGCTGCTGTTGCCGCTGCTACTGCTTGCGTCCTGCTGCTGCTAAAGGCCCGAATCTCGTCCACCTGCTCAGCTGTGCTACCTGCGCCGGACCGTACACATCCTGTTGTGCTGCCCTGCCAGCGCCCCAGCTGCTGTTGGTGCTGCTGCTACCGATGCTGTTGCAGCAGCCATCGCACTGCCCACCCACAGTTTGGATGTCGGGAACATCGCCTGTTTTTGAGCCAATGACAGGCCCATTGGGCAACCCACCTGCTCTGCTGCCAGCTGTTCCAGCCTGTACTACTGGCATACAAAGCTCATATATGCTGCTGTTGCTGCTGCTTCTTGCGTCCTGCTGCCGCTAACGGCCCCGATCCCGTCCACCTGCTCAGCTGTGCTAGCTGCGCCGGACTGTACACGTCCTGTTGTGCTGCCCTGCTCTGCTAGTGCCCCAGATGCTGCTGCTTCTATCAGCTACCAATGCTGTCACAGCAGCCGCCGCGCTGCCCACCCACCTGCTCTGCTGCCAGCTACTCCAGCCTGTACACACCCAGACTTCACTGCCCTGCCAGCGCCCCAGCTGCTGCTGCTACCAATGACATCACAGCACCCATCGCGCTGCCACCCACCTGCTCTGCTGCCAGCTGCGCCAGCCTGCACAAATCCATATTTTACTGCCCTGCTAGCACCCCAGCTGCTGCTGGCGCTGCTGCTACCAATGCTGTCACAGCATCACGCTGCCCAACTCATTTGCTTCTATAACTATTTTTTTAGAATACATAAAGACTTTAACACATTTTATCTTTGTTTTCCCCCCAAAGTTTTCTACCTGTTATAACAGTTTTTTGAAATAAAATCGTACCTGCTCTGCTGCCAGCTGCTCCAGCCTGTACTCCCAGTCAGCGTCCACCTCTGAAAACTTGGCGCTGTTGACAAGCGTGTGGTCCAGGTCCAGCACCAGGCACAGCCGGTGGGAGCCCAGCAGCTTCTGCAGCACCACCTGCAACAATGAGCAGTGCAGCAGTGGGAAAAGTCACACGTCAAAGTCCAGCACATGACACGCCAAGGTCAAGCACCAGGCACAGCCGGTGAGAGCCTAGCAGCACCACCTGACACCATGAGCAGTGCAGCAGCGATCACATGTCAGCATAGCAGCACCAGGGTTCATGTCACAAACATGCAGCACCACAACCGCAGCCGGTAGGAGCCCAGCAGGTTCTGCAGCACCACCTGACACCATGAGCAGCACAGCAGTGCAAAAAATCACATGTCAGCCATGCTGACGAGCGTGTGGTCCAGGTCCAGCAGCAGGCACAGCCGGTGGGAGCCCAGCAGCTTCTGCAGCACCACCTGCAACAATTAGAAGCACAGCAGTGGAAAACGTCACATGTCAGCATGTTGACGAACACACGTCAAGGTCCAGCACCAGGCACAGCCGGTGGGAGCCCAGCAGCTTCTGCAGCACCACCTGACACCATGAGCAGCACAGCAGTGGAAAAATCAGAAGCACAGAAGTGGAAGAAGTCACATGTCAGCCAGGTGGATTGAATTGCTGGTGGTCCAGCACCAGGCACAGCCGGTGGGAGCCCAGCAGGTTCTGCAGCACCACCTGTGTGTGTACATTGTTACAAGCAGGGAGAGGATGCGAGAAATGACAGGCAGGCAGTAGCGAGCCAGGCACTAGTCATCCGCTAGCACCGGTCCACAGGCGCGGGGTACCTGTCTGCAGCACCACCTGACACAATAAGCAGCACAGCAGCGATCACATGTCAGCATAGCAGCACCAGGGTTCATGTCAAACATGCAGCACCAGGCACAGGCGGTGAGAGCCCAGCAGGTGCTGCACATGTTAGCCATCCCAGTCAAATTGCTGGCGGGCCAGCACCAGGCACAGTCGGTGAGATCCCAGGAAGATCTGCAGCACCACCCGACACCATGAGCAGCACAGCAGCGGTCACATGTCAGCATAGCAGCGGTGTGGTCCAGTTGCTGGTGGGCCAGCACCCATGCGAACGAAAGAAGAGTTCATGTCACAGCCATGCAGCACCACAACCGCAGCACAAGCCCCACATTTTGCTTGTACTGCCCTACCACCAGTATGGCAAGTCACACGTCAGCATTTGCTTTCTACTGCTGATCCTGCTGTTGCTCGTCCACAAAAACGCGCACCTGCAGTCGTCCCAGGTTGTGCATTGCATAGATTCTGCACCTGCCAGGGCTGCCACAGCACCAATAAGTCAAGCCTAACACACACTCTCTTCCCGCTGCTGCCGCTGCTGCCCAGCAACACGACAGCGCAGCAGCACGCACCTGCAGTTGTCCCGGGTTGTGCATTGCAGCAGCAACCTCCGGCAACTCAGACAGCGGCAGCCCATTTGCAGCACCAGCAGCAGCGCCAGCAGCCCCAGCAGTAGCCGGCGGCTCCTGCTGCCGCGCACGCTTCGCAGCCTGCTGCTGCTGCTGCTGCTCGTCTTCATCTTCTGCATCTAAGTCCTGTATCTGCGGCATAGGCCGCTTTAGTCCGCTGCTGCTGCTGGCACCTGCTCCAGTACCAGATCCTGCTGCAGGAGCTGCTGCTGCTGCTACAGGGGGTGTCACCGACGTGCTATTCACTACTATCTTGATCAGTCCCTGCGTGCCGGTACTAGCGCCGCCCCTTCTGCTGCTGGTGATTCCACCGCCAGCTCCCGTGCTGCTACCCCAGCCACCTGCTCCGGCACCTGCCGCACTAGCACCAGCTGCGCTAGCCGCCCCAGCAGCCTCATAGCTAGGCCTAGCATATGGTGCTGCTGCGCTGGTAGGTCCGTCTGCTGCGGGGCTAGGCCCTGCAACAGGTGTGGGACCCCCACAGCTACGCACTGCACTAGCTGCACCAGCCGGGGAACTCGGCGCATGGTCACCTGTTGCTGCTGCTGCTGCTGTGCCGGTGCTGGGCCCTGGGAGGCCTCGTGAGCTGGTGGCACCTGCTGCTGCATGGCTGGCTTCCGAGACTGCGTCATCTTTGCTGGCAGACGTCTGCAGACGAGACAGCGCAATCGGACAGAAACAGTCAGCCGAAGCTAGTGCACTGGATGATATAGCGGCACCACACTCAAAAAGACAACGGTTTGTGATTCCTGGCAACGAGCAAGCACTGCAGCTTGCACACAGCGTACACTGGCTAGCAAAGGCATGATTGCACACAAACCGTACTAAAAACACAATTCAAGCTTTTGCAACCCTCACCTGCATGCCATCAGATCTTGTACTGTGTGGCTGCTGAACCTGCTGCTGCTGCTGCCCTCGCTGTAGCGGCTGCCGCTGCTCTGCTTGGTCACCATCCCTGCGGCTGCTGCCACCAGCACCGCCACCTGCTGCTGCTGCTGCTGGCCCGTTGGCCTTGCTGCTGCTGCGGCCCTTGTCTCTATCTGTGAACAGGTGCCTGAACTCCTTGCTATCTCGCAGCTGTTGCTCTAGCTCCCGCTTGTGGTTCAGTGAAAACACGTCATGCCTGCAGGCAGCAAAGCACAGGGGAAAACCGCAGAGTTCATGCTTCAGTAAGCTGCTTGCGCTGACACTGGTGTTTGCTGTGTGAGCACCTGCTTCCTACGCACTGGCATTGCTCGTTGCTGAACGCAACTACGACAGCACACGTGCAGTTATTTGCTGTGCGCATGAGAGCATTTGCTACTTTGCTATACGATGCTGGCACCTTCTGCGCATCTGCACATGACATGAGCACCTGCCATGTAAACCGATATTGGGGTCCTGGTTGAGTGGGGCATGTTATGGGTTGTGTTGTTATGTAATATTTGTATGTACATCTAAACCGCACCTGTAGTTGACTGCTGTGCGCATGAGCACATTTGCTGGCTCCATGTCTGCCAGCTGGCCCAGGCCGGTGCTGCAGATTACATAACCACTGGCCCTGCCAAACTCAACTATGATAGCACACCTGTAGTTGACTGCTGTGCGCATGGGTGTATTCACCACCTTTGCTGTGCGATGCTAGCGCCTGCTGCACAAGAGCACCTGCCATGTTACCCGAGTACGAACCAACCTGTAGTTGACTGCTGTGCGCATGAGTGCATTGGCTGGCTCCATGTCTGCCAGCTGGCCCAGGCCAGTGCTGCAGATGACGACCACGTGCTTCAGCGCGTTGAAGATGCGGCTGCTGTGGTTGAACGCAGAGGGGTACAGCTCCACGTCATCCTCGCGCTTCCTCTGCAGATGTAACATGTTACAAATGAGTGTTGCGACTCTCCGCAGGACTCCGTCGATTGCTGGCTATATACACACCGGCCCTGCTAGGTATGCAGTCCACCGTATGGGGTGATTCCCACATGCTGCCTAGGAAGGGGTGTAAGGGTCTGGGTGGTCTACCTTACACCGAAAATAGAGAGAATAATTAGTCTGCTTTCCGCCTCCCCAGTGGGTGAGGCGCGGTTGCCGATGCCGAAAGGTATGGCTTACAAGGATTGATTATTATTATTATTATTATTATTATTATTATTATTATCATTATTATTATTATTATTATTATTATTATTATTATTAAATGAGCGTTATCACATGAGTGTTGTATGCAGCACTACAGGCAGAGGTGTGAGTGTTTTTGGAGGTCCTTTGGATGTCCTCAGATCAACTAAGCACCACAACCATGGTATGTGCAGGCGCAAACAGCTGTAGGCAGTGTAACTGTGCAGGCGCAAACACCCAAACAGCAGTCAGCAGCTGCGTGGAGCACTGTGCGCATGCTGTTGATCACTTTCTGTTGCAGGTCATGTCACAGCCCTCACCTTGACGCGCCGCAGCAGCTTGTCCAGCTTCTTGATCGCTGTCTTCAGGTCCTGGCACGCGCCCACAAAGTTGCTGCAGACGATGGACACGCATGCGTAAGCAGCAGAGTTGAACAGACATCAGATCAGCAGGGCACAAGCAGAAGAAGAAGCAGTATGGTGTGCCTGCGCTGGCTGGGCAAGCAAAGCAAAGTACGCCGCGCCGTCGCCAGGTGCTACTGCTGTGTGTCAAAGTCAATGCAGCGACTATCGCTGTTCCACGTGACCTACTGTTCAGCATCAAAGTGCCTGACATGCACAGCCATATGCTTGCTAAACACATACCTCGTCAGGGCTGTGTTCGAGCTGGCCAGGCAAGTGCGCACCCATCTGCTGCTCTCAATCTGGCAATGCAATGCAATGCACGCAGGCACTCACCCCCGCACTTCCTGGAATGACACGTCATATGTTAGCCTATCCAGCTCCTTCAGAAGCTCCTGCTTCTCCCGTTCTGCTTTCTGCTTCTCTGCGTCACGCTCACGATCTTTCTGCCTGCTGGCATCATGATCGCTGCCGCCCCTGCTGCTGCCGTGGTGGTGGTGGTCCCCAGCACCCCGGGCCCTCTCCCGGCTGCCGTCATGTGCAGGCTGCTCCCGGGGTCGCTGCAGCTGCTGCTGCTGCTGTGGCTGCGGCTCAGCACGGGGTCTAGACAGCGGTACTGCCTGCTGCTGCTCCTGCTGTGCTGGCGGGCCGCTAGTGGTGCGGCCACTGTGCGCTGCTGCTTGCTGCTGAAGGGCATCCGCTTGTTGTTTTGCATCGCTTTCAGTCTTCTGTGCTTCCTCCTGCGTTGTGTGCACGCAAGAAATGCTCGCATGGTGTGCTGGCGAAAGTGCAACAACAGCAGCTAGTGTGTCTGCTGTCAAGAGCTGTTGCTCACCTGCACTGGCACCTCTTCTGCAGGTTCGTCATCTGGCAGCTCCCCTTCCTCGGAGAGCTCTCCTTCCTCACGGTTCTCTTCATCTTCCGAACCCATGCTGCTGTGGTGGTCACCAGCAGCTGTGTGCCTGTTGATGGTGCTGCAAGCTGATGGCCAGCCTTGTTGCTGCCCAGGTATCACTTAAGACTGCGTGCAAAGCCGATAGCACCCGTCCTTGTCGCTCGCTGCGGAGGCTGGGCCTGAGTGTGCACCTTGCTGTCGGTGTCACAATGCCAACGATGCCTGAGATCGTGCTTCATATGCTTGTATACACAAAGCCCAGTAAACGATCGACAAAGGGGAAATGACGGAAAGTCGAACAACTGTGTGTTCGCGGCACAACCGAATGACAGTGACATCAATTGAATTTGCAATTCTTCATGGCCTCACTTCTGCTGAACACCTGACTGGTAGTGTCAGTGTGTCTTTGAACTGCTCTTGACGCTGTGTAACCGCTGCAACAAGACACACCTGCAGAACTTCTGCTGTGCCAGGCACACCACAAAGCGCTCCACAGCAACAACAGTTCAAAGGCCACATATCAGCCATGATCATACCTTTGGCTGCATCCGAAGATGGCATAAAAGAGTGGGCATTGGTGGAGCTGCAAGGCAAGATAGAGCCGCAGCAGGATGTGGACCTTCAGGAAAGCCTGACTGTTGGCACCATGCAGCTATCCAAAGCGGTGAGGCACTTGCTTAGCTCGACTGTTGGCATGCCAGGAACTTCAGTCAGCTGCCAGTCTCGGCCAGTCCCTGTACATGTGCAGTATGTGCTGCTGGCAACTGCTTGGTGTTAACAAGCCAGTGCAGCATGACGATTTATACAGCCGAGCTGCAGCAGCTTGTATACACCATCGTTCACTTGCAAACTGCATGTTTTGCCATAGTCTTCATCGCTTTCATCGCTTACCTCTACGTATCTGGACTGGCGTATGCTTGTTGGAGCCCAGCTGATGTACAAGTGTGGGTTGCTCACATGCAGAATCAAGATGTGGTGCAGCTGCAAGTAGGCTACCACGTGCTGGAGGGCAAGCGCATACCCCTCAAGAAGCCTATGGCAATCATGGATAAGGTGCAGGAAACAGACAGCGAGGGCAACACCCAAACCGTGTGCAAGGTGGGCAGGCCAGCATGGGGGGTGGGTAAATACTGTTGATCACGCTGAAGCACACGCACGCGGAGAAGGGCAGTTAGCTGAAGCAGCAAGAGAGGCAGGAGCACTGCCAGCTTGTTGGCTAGCTGCCTCCTCACTTGCGGACTGTCACAATCAGCAGCACACATGCCCCACAGCAGCCGCAGTGGTGTGCTGTGGACGGCGACCCACGTACCGATGTGGTTCTTTGCTGACACCCGTCGCAGCAGCCAGTCAGCAGGGCTGCATGTCTGATATGGACGCAGTGGTCAGCAGCTGCAGGCATTATGTGTGGTAGCACCTGACAGACTGTCAGCGATGCTCAGTACGCTCATTTTGGCAGCGTACTGCGTACCAGTACGCGTACGGGACGTAGTACTCAGCCAATACGCTGCTGAGTACGCTGGTCCTGGTAGACGAGCAGACGGACCCGTCACTTGCCGAGTTGCCGTGTAACTTAGCAGCTGGTGACACCTAGCACTCTAGCAGATTGACTTCGAGAGCTCCCCTAAGACAATCACGAACGCAATGTCGCTTTCCAGCGCGGCTTCCGCCCAACCACCGAACGAGGAGTGGAAGAAATCCACCAACCCCGTAGATCACTGCGAAATTGTGAGCAAGCTTGCAAACGGGAACAGCTACAAATGCAAGTACTGCGCCAAACAGTTCAACGGGAGCGCAACGCGCTGCTATGTCCACCTGACCGGTGAGGGCACTGGGGTGGCCAAGTGCACCAAGTGCCCCAAGGAGACGGTGCTCTCCCTTTGGTGTTCAGGGGATGAGGGGTTCCCAACTGCGAGCAGTTCTGGGCATTGTTGCTGACTTGGTGTGGGTGCAATACTAATAATGTATCATTTGTGTTGGTCACCCCCTGATGTAACATACACACAGCATTTGTTCTGTCACTTACAGCAAGTCCTGATGAATTTACCATGGTGCCAGAGGGCCCACTAGTACTCGGCAACGTACTCGCACGTACTGGCCCTGCGTATTGGACCCTGCCAGCAGAGTACTGCGTACTGCGTACTACGTACTGAGAGTACTGCGTACTGAGCATCCCTGCACCTGAGTATGAATCCCTGGGGTCTGGTTTTGCTGCTGCGCTGCCACGCAGGTGATTGGGGTGTTGCGGCACAAGTACATGTTCAAGACACGGCCCAGGGCCCTCATCTCCAAACCACAAGGCAGGCGGTAGTAACAGCAGAGTGGCGAACAGCAAAGTGGTACAGCCTCTGCATTTCATGGACTTCATTTCATTGCGGTGCTGTTGTGCACAGCCTGCGTCAGGGTTCCAACTTCACCATACATGCAGCCGGGCGCTGGCAGCTACTAGTGGGAGTCCTCGCTTGCAACGCATCGTACTACGACTTATGGACTGCAGCACAGCAGCAGCGTTGTTGCTGTGTATCGTGGTTGCTGACAGCAATGGCGTGCACAGTACAAGTGTCTACAAGCGTATGCTTGTTCTGTCGAAGTGTGGATGCTCGCTTTCAGGCTTGACTTTGCCATGCATGTGCTGCTGCAGTCCTGGCGGGTGTGGCCCTAGACGCAACCTCTCAGGCCGCCTGAACACAGTGTGTTGGTGAATCTGTACAATGTCATCTTTGTCAAATGGCAGCAATGTGGATTGCCTCACGTCGAGTCACGTCTGTGCATTGAGATACATGCAGTGCTAACAGCTGAAGTGTCTGCCTGACTGGTGGTGCAACTTGCACCACCAGGACATAGTATGTCCTCGGGACAGGCTGCTTGCATTGCAACAGCGTCACATGATCGTTGAAATCATGCGTTGTGCGGGTTTGAGCTGAAGATGCGGCGAGAGCCTACTACTAGTAGGCATAGTATCACTGTGAAAGCGGCTATCATGATATTGTGATGATGATGTAACCCCTACCAACGAAAGGGTACCTTTATCTTCCAAACTGGCAGTGGGATCGCAGGATAATCTCTGGTAGAAGCAGGGGAGATAATCCTCCTGCAGTACTGAGATAATGTGTAATATCCTCGGGTAAGTGTGACGCTTTTGGATTAAGTCCACTGGCGTTTATCTTTATAGCAGGATAACCCAAGGATAACCTCTTTGTATCGTCCCTTGATATCAGCGATTACCCGGCGGTACGCACTGGATAATCGAGTCTGCGGTATGGCGGGCTCCTGCTGGTACGGCGTGTGTATGGTCATGCAGGCTTCATGCCTGATCTCAGTTCATTGGGAATCACCGGAATGTTACTGTGTTCCTTGCACACAAGTGAACAGCTGCAGCATGTGCACCCTGAGCAGTGCTCAAAGGCACAATGCAAAAGATGCAACATCCATCTGCAATATCATACAGTGCAGCCCTGACGAGCGCACGGGAAGCAATGATGCTCAATCATGCAGGCTGGAGCTGCATCTAATGTCCACAACAGCAGCCATGCATGCGTGCCACAGCGACAGTTATGCTGCGCTGTGAATGTCGTCAGGACAGCGCCATCAGACGCTCCCAAACCCAAAACAGCAAACCACCATCCGACCTCGTGCAGCCAATCCA
This sequence comes from Tetradesmus lagerheimii, assembly GCA_902809745.2. Classification (NCBI taxonomy): domain Eukaryota; kingdom Viridiplantae; phylum Chlorophyta; class Chlorophyceae; order Sphaeropleales; family Scenedesmaceae; genus Tetradesmus; species Tetradesmus lagerheimii. Next base: position 238,682 of record CADDIJ020001407.1, on the reverse strand, counting down.
TCGCTGGTGCCATCACAGCCCCATTGCCAAAACCCCCCGCACCCACACACCAGCACACCATTCCTGCCCAGCAGCCGGTGCGTCATGCGCAGGTTGAAGAACCCTGCTTTGAGGCTCCGGCACCACCACCACTGCCTTCTCTACAACCCTTTTTTCTTGAAGTTGCAGCCTTGTCGTTACGCCAGAACACCGTCTTTGCTGCTCCCTCCACGTCTGCCTTCTTGGTGCCACGTTGCCCACACCCACAAAATGCGCGCCTAAGCTGCGGCGGCAAACAGCATAGCAGGATGGCAGACAGTACAGGCGAAGTCAGCAGCAGGAAATGCGTCTGGCAATGACAGAAACAGCAAGACCATCGATGCAGCAATGCTCTGTCCGCAGAAACCTATGCACAATTGCAGAACCTACGCAGAATGCAGAGGCTTACTTGCTACGCATGTGTTGGGCGTACCTGCGTCACTGCGCCGACAAGCTTGGCACCTGCAGTACATTCAAAAACACTTGGGCCCAGTTGAGCTGCAGCAGGACAACATTCAGCTGATATGTAGACCCGAAGGAGCTGCGTGTGCCACATGCTGCTACTTTGTGCTAGCAATGCACTGGGTCACTGCAGCTACAGATGTTGTGGCACCACTGCACAAACACTAGCGCCATGCTAGCAGCATGTGTGGTTGGTTGCTAGTACTTAGCGCTCTGCAGATGCTGCCTGCTAGTGCTGCCGCTGCTAGTACGGTTGCCTGCTACTTGCACCGCTGCCGCTCTGATGCAAATGACTGCTGGTGCACACGCTCAGTTACGCTAAGGAAGCAAGTGGGACTGGGAGCCAGCAAATCGTTTGCAGCAGCCGCTTACCTATTTGATCTTCAGAGGTGGATAGGGCCCCATTGCGTAGCTGTGCAGACAAAGCTTGGCACCTGCAATTGTTTTGAGGGCACATGGGCCCAGTTGAGCTGCAGCAGGGCAACATCCACCTGATATGCGGAATATGCAGGAGCTGTGTGTGCAACTCGCTGCTACATTGTGCTAGCAATGCACTGGGTCACTGCAGCTGCGGATGATGCGACTCTGTTGCTGCAGCGCCAGTGCACCAACACCAGCGCCGCGCTATGACATGTGTGAGTGGCTGCTGGTACCAAGCGCTCTGCTACTGCTGCCTGCTATTGCTGCTGCTGCCAGTGCTGCTACTTGCACAGCTGCCGTTTTGATGCGAATGACATGACTGCTGGCGCACACTCTCAGTCACCTTAGTGGCAGGCAGGCATTGCTGCACCCTTTGGTTGACTCATTTGGTTGCCCATCGTTGCGGCCGATCTGCAAGGTCACAGTCAACACGCACGCTTCAATGAAGGCATTGTTGCTGTTCAGTGCAGATCTCCAGGCAACAGCTGCTGCCCTGCAGCGCCACTGTGCAGGTGCTGCTGTTGATAGCTGCCTGTAGCTGAGGCAAGCGGTGTTGGCTGCTGCAGAGCTATAGAACAGAGTGTCCCATCTATGTAAGTGGTCCTTGTGACTGACGCATACGTTTGCCCGGACAGACGTGCTCCAGATCGCCCACAACAGCTCCTGCTGCTTCACGCCAAGTCAAGTCCGTGATCTCGCCGTCCACCAGGGGCGATCATGCATTACAATGTCCCATATGTTTCTTTGAAACCATTCATAACTATTTCTCGATGTATCAACGGCCGCGTAGCCTGTGCGAGGCAGAAGCCCCTTAGCGACCTCGAACAGCTCTTTTGAATCTGTTATCGTGCCAAATCGCCAGCATATGGTTCGGCATTATGTATCAGAGTGTGATTATGCTGCTGAAGCAGGCGTAGCATACGCCGCGTCTGCAGGGGTGAATTTGAGTGGTCCTGTTACTGTCACTGACATTTGTCAAAATGTGTGCCCCAGATTACGCATTTGTCGCACGGCACTAGCATGCTCTGCTCTTTGGTATGGAAGTCTAGTTGCAGCAGCAGGTAAGGCATCAGGCGGTCCTTAGCGTGAGTTGCTCTTAGCAGTCAGCCCACAGCTGCCACAGCAGTGTGAAATCTCAGCACAGCTGAAGATGCTTTGCGTGATATCATTCGTCATATGATCATATTGTGCTTGCAGTGGGGGCGACGGTTCCAGGGCCAAGACTAGGTGGTCAACCTCTACTGCCAGCGGCCCCGGCGGACAGCTGCCGCCACGGCAGTCACTATGCCAGAAGCGGCTTACCGCGGTAAGCCTAAAGCTAGTAAGGCCCTTGATTTCCTCCTTACCAGACAAGGCTTACCACTAGTGTCCGAGTCAGACACAATCGGTGATCATCTGGCTGTCACCAATGTAGCTGCTCACGCCAGCCTGACAGTGAATGTCACTATATAGTGAACATATATGTTCATGTACACGCGTCAGGTCAGGGACTTGTTGCTTCCTCCATTGTGTTGGTAGCCACTTGCGCCGCGACCACAGGGGTGTCACAGGGGCTGGCAGCCACTGGCATGACTCAGTCATCCTGTACTACCCATTTACACTGCTGTCTATCACAGCACAGTGCTGCTGCTGTCCACACTGTGAACTTTGTGCTGGCAGCACTCAGGCATCAGCGAGTTATCTCTGGATAACTGTACTATACTCCGAGATACCCTGAGATAAACAAATTGCAGAGATTATCCCCTTGTAAGTCCAGGTAAACTCATTATCACAGGGTAAGCGCGCTTAGCTGAGCAAATTTGCCAGATAAAGGTACCCTTTCGTTGGTAGGGAACCTTTTGCACTGAAATCCCTCGAAGTTGCTTGATGCGGATGAGACAATAATTGTGAGACAAAAACCACCAGCGGCACTGCCGTGCGGCTGCTGGCATACGGCTGCTGTCGGGGATGGGTATCCATGTTGCTGCAGCTGATTATGCGTACCAGCACCTTGTACAACCTGCTGCACTGCTGCAGCCAATCCAGCCCAAAGCTGAGCTGGCACCCACACCATGAGCAAGAAACTCCTCCAAGCTCTGACTGCAGACCCAATTTGACCGAACTTGAATATGCCAACTTTTCCAGCACAGAACGCAGCCGCTGCTATATCACCATGCCCAGCATGCCGCTTAGCTCCGCTGCCCCCCTCACTGCCCATGTGCCAGTCCCAGCACTGCCAGCACATCATCGGTCGTCACGCTGCCAGTGCGGTCCCTGTCCAGGCGGCGGCGCAGGCTGATGACCTGGTGCCGCGTGAACTTGAGCCCAGCGCGGGACAGCGCCTGGTCCAGCTGCTCGCCACTGAGGTAGCCCACGCCCTGTGAGTCTGTCTCAATCAGCGCGGTGCGCACAGCATCAGCCCTGCCAACAGCCTGCCGGCGGCAGTAGCACAGGTGAACCAGCAGAGCTCAGTACAAGACGTGCACCACGATAGGCACAAGAGAGCAGTTGCTGACAGGGTGAACAATGTTGCTAGTAGTAACTACACTGGCGGCGCCAGTGGAATCAGTTCTAGCATGATGGTCTCTGCTCAGCCAGCGCTGTCACCAGGCGGGCTGCTAATCCTCATCGTCAAACAACCGTTGTTTGTGGCACATGTTGGTGAAACCCTGGCTGGCATGGTGCAGCTGTGCTGCTTTGTGTTACCGCCCACCTGCACCCTCAAGCTGGACAGGATGGCGTCTGCATCTGCCATGATGAAGATGTGCTTGTTGTTCTCCATGTATGTGTACGTGTACTCGTCAGCATCCAGCAGCTCAAAGGAGCGTGTGAACACCTCCAGCTGGCCGCCCACGTATAGGTCCTGCAGGGCAGAGCACCGGCAGCAGCAGCAGTGCAGGTGACCAAAGATGCGCCGCACATGCCAGGCTAGCAGACGAGACAGCGCAAGCTCCTGTGTAACTGGATCAGTGTGCCTGGCAGCGTGGACCTAGGTGACTGTTGGAGCCCTGCCCACACCATCTTATGGCAGTACAGTTAGGCAAGCCGGCAGCCGGGCGCACAGGAGGAGGAGGCATGCCCCGTTTTTGGCAGTGTCGCTTGCAACCTAGTAGCCAGCCAGTGCCACACATCTGGCCGCCCACGTATAGGTCCTGCAGGGCAGAGCACCGGCAGCAGCAGCAGTGCAGGTGACCAAAGATGCGCCGCACATGCCAGGCTAGCAGACGAGACAGCGCAAGCTCCTGTGTAACTGGATCAGTGTGCCTGGCAGCGTGGACCTAGGTGACTGTTGGAGCCCTGCCCACACCATCTTATGGCAGTACAGTTAGGCAAGCCGGCAGCCGGGCGCACAGGAGGAGGAGGCATGCCCCGTTTTTGGCAGTGTCGCTTGCAACCTAGTAGCCAGCCAGTGCCACACATCTCACCCACCTTGTGTGAGGTGCATGCAAAGCACCCTGGAATCACCCTTATGGGCCCTTGTGACGAACCTGCTGGTCAGGTTGTGGCAGCCATGCAGGCTGATGACTTTGTTGCTGTGTGCGGATCTCTGGCTGAGGTTCAGGCTGTGGCTGCAACAGTTTATGAATACAGTTGTAAGTGGCGGTTCAAGCTGAATAGCTTGAAGTCTGCTGTCATGCATGTCTCACCAGCTAGACAGCCCAGCCAGTTAGCTGATTCTGGCATCGTTTGGAACGGTGTGCCTGTGCCTGTTGTATCAGAGTACTGCTACCTTGGCCTGTGGTTCAACAATGCCTGCAACTGGAATACGCACTTTGAGAAGATGTTGGCAAAGTGCATCGTGTGAAGGGTGGGCTCATGCCAGTCTGGAAGAGCCGGCTCATCAGCGTGGAAGTAAAGCGTATCATTCTGCTTACATGCGTTCGCCCGATTGTTGAATATGGCAGCGAGGTCTGGTTTCCGTCAACTGCAAGGCAACTGCAACAGATTGACAAAGTGCAGACTGACATCATCAAGTGCTCAATGCGTTGTGGCAAGGAGCGCCCTTGCACTTCACTTGTTCTGGCTGAATGGGGTGTGAAGCCATTGCACATGTGGCTTCATCAGAGGGCGATGGAGTATTACTTTAGGGTTCAGCGTATGCAGAACTGTCGGTTGCCACATCAGGTGTTTTCAGCTGAGTGGAAGCGCCCTAGTGGTGCTGTTGCGGTGACACCTTGGCATAAGTATGTGCAGAGTTTGCTTTGCAAGTATGGTGTGGATGTTGAGGCGGCGGCTGATCGAGCTAATGCGTGCAAGAATCACATCAACCGTCAGGTCAGGAAGCTGCATGCAGACACAATTGTTTGTGAATCACTGCAGCACTCTACTTTGAGCCGTTACATCACGCATGTGCACCCTACACATGCTGATGCCATGCGTTTTAAAAGGGCTAGGCCCTTTTGTGTTCTGGTGCGCCAACGCGTGGTATTGAGTTGCTGATGCGTGTTCGAATGGGCTGTCTTTGTGTGCATGAGCGTACCAGTCGTTATGGTGGCAGCAGAGCTGATTCTAACACAGCATGTCCTGCTTGTGGTCAGGGTGTTGAGTCTTTGTCACATCTGATGTTTGATTGTCCCGCTACTTCTGCTCAGAGGGATACTATGCTTGATGAAATTCGGTCTGTTTTGCGTGATGTTGCTGGCGGCGCTGAAAAATTGCGCAATGTGTTGTCGTTGACTGATGCATCCACCAAGTTGTTGCGTTTTGTTTCTGATGATATTTGGGGTAGTAGGGGGGTGTGCCGAGTGATATCTAGGAGCATTGCTGAGTATCTTGTCCAAGCTTGGGATGTGCGTAATAATTGCACACACAATGGAGCAGTGCTCCCTCTTTCTTCTGCTCCTGAGGGGCGCGGGGCCGATGGCGTTGATGCTATGGCTTAATGGGTAACATGATGATGATGATGACCCACCTTGTATGTGTAGATTTCCTCGCTCTGTGGCTTGTACACGCGCTGCCGCTCCAGGAACTTGCCGCCAATGATGCCGCTGTTGCGCACGGGCGGCTCAAAGATGAGCAGGCTGTCGTCCATCATGAAGTAGCTCAGCACGAAGCGGCGGCCTGCGTCTGCATGGCTGACTGATGAGCCTGGCGTCATGCGCGCTGTGAAGCGCAGGATGATCTTGTCCTTGTTCATCAGCTTGTGCATGTCCTGCATACGGATGTGTACACCACCAGCAACAATAGCGATGAGAGATATTATGGAGAAAGAACACATCACCTCTGCATGATGAGCAGAACCAGCAGCAGCCGCAGATGAAGATCATACAGCTTAACCACACTTGGTGATGTGCAGAGTCGAGAGCGCATACTTTCATGTCACCCATTGTTTGCGCATGCTATGCACACACCTTCTTTGGTGGCTTTGGCACCAGCGCCACGCAGTTCTGCTTGCTGTCGTCCAGCGTGCCGTAGCCGTTGTAGGGTGGCAGCGCGGGGCGGGGCAGCGGCGAGATGGCCTCTGCCACCTGCAGCGGCTCAAGCGCCTCAGCAGGGTAACCCAGTTCAGCCTGCAGCATGGAAAGCAGTGCAGCGAGTACTGTCAGCTGCAGCACGGTAAGGCAGGCAGCTAGCGCACTGCTGCACACCACTTTCAGCATAGCATCACCTAGTTTGGAAGGCAGTGGAGGGTGCCGGGATCAGCAGCCACAGCAAGCAGCCAGGCGGCATGTTGTTTAGGATTCCGGCCATCACTCCACGCAGCACACTGTAGATCCAGGTTCTCACCATGCAGTACTCGCGTGTGAAGGCGTCACAGTCGTGCAGCAGGAAGTCGCGGCCGTGCACATTCACGTAGCTGCCCAGCCTGAAGTCACAAGGCCTGTAGCAGAGGCTCTTGGGGATGCGCCCAGTCAGCGTAGCGCCGCGCGGCTTCTCGCTGGGCAGCGGCCCACGCTTGAGGAAGACTGGGAAGGGATCACGGCCAGAGTTGCGCTCGTGCACCTACAACCACAACGCAACAGGCACGTAATGTTTTGTCCATGGCGCATCATGCCATCATGATGTACATGCAAGCACCTCTGCTGCACATCAACATCACAGAGTGCAGTCTAATGCTGTGTTGAAAACCATTGTGTTTGGCTTGCACTGCTGATGCTGTGTTTGTTGCACACATTCTTTTTTGAGAGAGGTTAGACACATTTATTTTTTTGAGAGAGGTTAGATTGTGAAAGTGTCCGCACCTCGTTGATCTCCACAGTGTCGTCCTCCAGGTAGTAGTGCACCACGTATGGCCGCCTGTCACCATACAGCCCCGACCTGTCGTCCCACACAGCGTAGAAGCGCAGCACCTGCAGACCAGCCACACCATAACCAGCACGTCAAGCACTGCAAAGTGTAGTCCTGTGTAGGGCAAGCCTTGCAGTGCAACACACATGCAGTACAGCATGTACAGTGCTTGATGGGCCTTGCCTGCATGTTCAATCTCAGGCGGCCTATTCGTCGAACCTGTCCTGCAAGCCTGCAATTGTGCCACACATAGTCTGCATGCTGTCATGTCGAGTGCTCCCGGCTGGTCAATGTATTGATGTAATGTCAGCACTGCTGGAGTGACACTGTGCCAGGCACCCACCTTGCCGCTCTGCGCCAGGAACTGCCTCAGCCTGTCGCCCTCCAGCAGGTGGCTGGGCTTGCCCAGGCGCGCCTCAACAAACGTGGCCAGGTCATTGCTCTTCTTCACTGCAGCCACACACATGCATACGCGGCATCAGGCAACGTTGACAGGTTGAATTCAGCAGACCATGGTAGACAGCCTCTTGCAGGGGCCTCAGCCACTTCAGCACACATTGCATGTGCCATGCGTATGCCATCACGCAACCCTGCATGCAGAACCAATCACAGACAGCTGTTCCGAACGATGTAGTGGGATTGTGAAAAACCCACTACATGAAGGATGCAGCAAGAACCTTGGAGCCCACCTGGTGCTGCGCTGAGCCCAAAGCGCTGCCTGTAGTCATCCACTGGGTCTCCTGGGTAGTCCCCAGGTGCTGCCAGCTCCTGCTCCAGCTTCTCAGCATACCAGCCGCGCGTGAATGCGTCAGCATCCACAAGGATGTAAGTGCGGCCATACACTGTGACTGTCTGGCCCACAGCCAGGTCAGTGGGGTTGAAGGGGGTGCCATCCTCCTTGTCCACCTGGTGACGCTTGACAAACACACCCTGCAGACAAAGTGTACATGCTTGGTTTTGGTGGCGAGCCGGCAAAGTGCATGTTGGTGACCATTACAAGTGATGACAGGAGCAGATGATAGGCAAGCCCATCCGATGGGTTGAACGTGGAGGGAGCATAAGTCTTCTGCTTTCTCTTGCACCACTGCTGAGTACAAACAAACACTGTTGGTGCAACGCTGCTGCCGCACAATGGCTGTGAGTATGTGACTGCTAGTGCTGCTCAGGCTGGTTCTGCTCGCGTGCCCGCACGCTGCTGTTGAGCACCACTGTGCAGCTGCAATGCATGTTGGCAAAAGCCGGCTGACTTGAATTGCCTCGCCTCCATCTGACTCCTGCAGTGCAGTCGTACCTGTGGGATGCCGCTGTTGTCCTGCTTTGGCTCTGTGACCTGCAGTGTGTCATCTGCCAAGTAGTACAGCAGCACCACACGCCTGACGCGGTGATTCTCAATGTTGGACTCTGTCACTGCCTCCTGGAAGTAGCCAAAGAAGCGCAGCACCTGCAGCAGAATGTGTGCCGCATGACAATCATGCAGCAGGAACCTGATGATTGCAACGTTTTGCAGGTTTGGGGTTGTGCGTGGGACCCACATTTTGCACACACAACTGTGCACAACTTGTGACGGCGTCGCTGTACGAACGTGATGTCCTGCAAGCAGAGCACCTGCAGCTGCCCAATCTCAACGCTCCTAGTGCTTACTTCTTGGCGGTTCTAGCTGTAAGCCATTGCCGCCTTTTGTAATGCTACTACAGGACAGAGCTGCACAGCAGCGTGGCACACAGGCTTCTGTTCAATGGTTGTCCTGCAATGCCAGCTGCCCCGCTGCTTTGCACCAGCTTGGCTGGTGCAACATGCAAGCTCAACATCCCATACTGCATACTTCATGCTCCTGGTTTCTTGTTTCACGCACCTGTCCATTCTGCTCAACCCACTTGGGCAAGCCAGTTGCGCTCGGGGACCCTGGCGCTGACTTGGGACTGCCACAGTACGTGCCGGCTGGGATGCGGGAGGGAGAAGGCCTTGCTGGGCCATCTGATGACATCAGTCCACTCATGTCTGGGTTCTCATGCTGATAGCCCTTCAAGTACGTCAGTGTCTGCTTCCTGCCCAGATTTTTATTCTCCAGGCACGGCTGCAGGAGACACAACACAAGTACAGCTTGACCTTGCAGTGGTGGCTGCTCGTCTGATGCAGGTGCTGTAATTATGCTGAAAATGCCTGCATTGTGCGTTGGTGCTCGATTGCTGCTGAACGTTAAGCAAACAGCGTTGAAAACATGCTGCTTGCAGCTGATGCTGCACTTACTGGTATGGCCACGCTGTAACCCGGCAGCTTGGGTATTTGACTCATTGTTGCTATCAATTATTATAACTTCGATGCTATTTGATACGCGTGAAAGGCTGCTGAGGACTAAAAATGGACTCGACACTGCAGTCCTCGCGCGTATATAGCAAGCAAACTAAACACAGAGTGCCTTCATGAAAAAGCACGATAACATACATTGACTTCGTGTGAAGCGAGGGTTCAGTTTCAGTGTGTTACATTGGAGTGTCACGCAGTCAACATTTCGCCGATCCACAGCACTGCACCCTGAAAAGTGGAGGATGTTGCCGGTGATGACGCTGCTGTCAGCAGCACGATTGAGCAACACTCAAAGGCTGCCAACATGTACTGGCTGCAACACGAAACCCTAGTGTCCTTGGACCTCCCAGTCTGCAGACTGGGGGCCCTGCTGTTCTTGACCCAGCTGCTCAACGGCCATGCCAGCCAGCAGCAGGGCACAACTGCAGGAAGCAATCCCATGCTTGCTGTTCCGATTGGCGCAGAAACCATGTCGAGGTGGCAGCAATGTTGCATAGAATCCATGCACAAGCGTCACGGGGATGGTTGCTGCTTTCACGCGGCTGTCCGAGCTTCCCGGCGTGTAGCATCATGCAGCAGCTCCACATCTACACTGCCAGCAGGGAGCTGCAGTCAAAGCAGATGGCAGCAGTTTGCAGGGCAAATGGCAAGTCAGCAACATCATACGGTAACAAGGTTGCAAGCTACAGGACTGCAGGCGCCGTGCATGGAAACAGCTGCTGCGGCTGTGAGAGATGCAGGTCTGAGGCTCTCCATTCAAGCATGAGCTGGCATGGTGGAAAACCAGGCAGTGTTGATTGCTCACCAGCACGTATCTTACGACTGACCCACGGATGAAGCAGTTGCGCACCGACATCTGCATGAACAGCAACGGCGGCAGCAGCAGCAGGGTTGCAACACCTGTTTACCAGACCACAGCAGCCGCCACACAGCCACATCCAGCCAGCACTTGATAAACATCCATACTCTGAGCAGTGCTGTGCCACCTGGCCTCCCTGCGCCTGCCAGCAGCACATCTTTGACAGCTTCATTCTGCCGAACAACACATGTATCACCATGGGTACCGCTACCAGGTGCATACAAACACAGCACTGATGCTATTACGCCAGAGACGTGCCTTGATCAGGAAGGAGGCAGTGCTGACTTGCTGCAGCTGCGCTGCGCACTGTGTTTATTACAGGTGTGTTGCACGCACCATGTGTGGGTACTTGGTCTCATTCTGCACATGAGTGTTGGTGAGCTTGATGTTCAGGTACTGGTCCACTGAGTGCAGGATGCCAGTAATGGCCAGATCATTCTTCAGCTCCACAGTCACCTGCAGCACCAGCAACAGCAGCAAGCGAGCACCCGGCAGTGTCGGATCAGTGCTGCTATGTGTCACCTCTGCCACAAGCATAGCTGCAATGCCAACATGCACGCAGTACATCGTCTGGTGCTATATCAACGATTTGACCTGAAAGAAGTGCACGCCATATTGCTGTGCTGTGACAGCGATGTTGCATCACGAGGCAGCGTTCAAGCATCAACTGCATGTACCCCTAAAACTCAGTTACAAGGGCCACATATATGCTGTTATTGCTGCCACAGCTCAGCTCTGATGTTGCGGCCCACCTCCTTGCCAACCAGCGTCTTGAAGTACGAGTAGAACAGCATGGCTGCTGCTGGCTACCCACCACCTCAAGCCAGCCTCCTAAGAGGCTCCGACCAGAGTATGTTTCTATGCAATATTCTAGCACAACAGATCACTGTGCACTATTGCAGATAAGCCAGCAAGTGCTGACACAGTAGCCAACACAGCTGCTGCTGCGCTGCTGCTGCTGCTTGTCCTGCTGCACTGAGTGCCGAAATCACGACTTGACACAGAGTGCAGGTGACTTCCAAATTATATATACGTCACTTGAAGTAGTTTGCAGAACGATCAAGCAGCTGTGCTATGAGGTGACACTGGGTGCGTACAACACTGTCTCCGCTGAACGCTAAGAAAGTCGGAAACGACCAAGAAACGTTAGACTACTGCCAAGCATATGAAATCCAACCGAGGCTATGCCAGTGCAAACACACAGTGACAAGTGACAGAGCAGCGTTCCTGCAAAGGGCCTCGTGCTCGCTGCAGCTTTGCAGTTGGAGCCCGTGCTGTATAACGTATCTTACCTTATGCTCAGCCTCAAAATAAAACAGCATAACAAGGGCAGCAACATCCAAAGCAGAACGGCCAGTACAGCAGCAAGTCAAAGCAGTAGCAGCTTTAGACGGAGCCTTCCGCAATGATAAGCTTACTAGGCGCCGCGAGCTGCGTGCAGGGGGCTAGTCTCTTGCAACAGCACGCTTTGCCTGCTGCTGCGTCAATGGGCTGCCGCATGCTGCACAGCCTGGCTGCAGGCACTACAGCTGCTTCAGGTGGCCAGCAACTTGCAGGAGTAGCAGCGCTTGCACAGTGCCTGCTGGGACAACTTGCCAGCAGCAGAACATCCAGCAGTAGCCTTCATTTCTTGCACCCGTTCAGCACCAGCTGCAGCAGTAGTAGCAGTACACAAGATGCTTCACTAGGAGCCAGCGGCAGCTTGCGAGCTGACTTAGGTAGCAGAGCAGCACTGGGAACTGTTCCAGTACCTGGTCAGCAACGCAATGACAGCGACACTGCCAGGCGGTGTGAAAGCCTGCTGACGCAGTCGGGTCGCTTCTATGAGACAGTAGTAGTGGCACCCTATGTTCCAACAGCAGCCAGCCAGCAGCAGCAGCAAGCACCTGACGGAGGCAGTACCAGCAGGGGATACCAGCTACTGCTGCGCAAGTACCCCATCAAGACTCCTGCAAAGAAGCTTTTGGTGCTGCCCACACGAAGCTTAGCTCTAGCCATAGCAGCAGAGTGGGAGTGGCTACCCAAGGGCAAGCCTGTGCCGCACCTGATGCCACTCATGTCACTGGCAGCAACAGCCATTGACCAGCCAAAGGAGAGGTCAAAGGTGGGTAGCCTCGACAGCTGATGAGGCAGCAGCAGTAGGTGCAGGCACGTGGCGTGCGACGCTCGGTGTGTCAGCAGCAGGTGATGACTCGCTGCAAGCTGAGCCCAGGTGCAGGAGGTGGGGGGAGGCAATCAGATGATAGTGGTGACTCTATCAAGCACATGATTGCGTATTTGCGAATGTGATGGACAAGCACGTGGTATTCCTGCAAGCAACCAGACCTTGGTTATGACTCATGCTGCCTGATTTATCCTGCATGACTCAGCTCCATGTTGCAGCTGCGGCACTCCCACAACCATAACAACATACTCAAACATACGCTGACACTGCCGCTCATGCTTCATCACTGTTGCCAGGTGCTGGAACACCTGCTCAAGTATGTGCACACAGATGGCGCCCTCATCCGTTACGAGCCCGGCACCTTGGAGCGGCGCCAAGCAGCAATTTTTGACCCGCTGCTGTTGTGGGCGCGCCAACAGCTGGGCTGGTCACTGGCGACTTCACACAGCATCTTTGGCACACAGCAGGATGAGGCAACAGTGGCAGCAGTGGAGGCGTGGCTGCAAGGTACGGACACAGAGGGGCAGCTGCACCATGTTGTGTCTTATTTGGGCACCCAGTTGGGAGCAAGACAGAGGCTTGTCTGCTACCTAGTGATGTGCACAGGCCTCTGGTAGACGCAGATGCTGACTGTTCTTGCCAGCGTGAGGTCAGCGCATAGTTTGGCCACTGGTGCAAGCTGCTGGATACAGAGGAGAGCACTGTAAGCTGCAGGACTAGCATTTGTGTGTAGCAGTTTGGCAAGTGCCTGCAGGATTGGGCTGTATGCTTGCAGGAGGGATGCTTATGTCTACGTAGACAGTATACTGCATAGCCTGTGCAGCGTCTACCTTGTATGATGGCAATTACCGTGCTGCCTTTGACTGTGCATCACCCAGCAGACTGCGGCAACTCCGAACTCGATACCAAGCACATGCTTTTGTCCTACACACGTTGCCGCTGCTGCCTCCACTGTCAAAACCTCTGCAGGCTTGAACAGGTGGCATCTGGCAGCCGCAGAGCAGCTCATCACTGCCAGCAAGTCAGTGGTGATTGCTGCAGCGCTGCTGTACGGGCACATCAATGTTGCTCAGGCTGTGGCTGCAGCTCGCATAGAAGAGGAGTTCCAGCTAGAAGACTGGGGCATGGTGGAGGCAGGACATGACCTGGACATTGCAGATGCACGCTCCCGCATCGGGGCGCCTGCAGTGTTTGCGCGACTGCTGGCCCTGCCATAGATGGCGGACATGCAGGCAGGCGCAGCAATGTTGTGCACAGCTGGAATGAGCATTAAAGTACAATAGTTGGCTGCATCACTGCAGGCTGGTAGGCTGTGCCAGTGGCACATAGCAGGTGCCACCAGTGCTGTACTTCTTGGTCAGCTTGGTATGCATCGAGCTCCAAGGCTGGTAGCGGCTGCAGCCTGCAGGCAGGGGATACCAACAGGCTAGTGGCTGCTGAGCAACCTTGTGCTGGTATGGTATGCCCCAGCATGCTAGCCTGAGCAACGTTCAGATGGTCTGACGTTGGGTGCTGTACGACGGCAGGTCCATTGCAGGATCGTTCAAGGTGATATACGATTTGACAATGTAACACGCTTATCCAAGCGTACGAGATGTAAAACAACACCAGGCAGCGTGTGAGTGTTTGTCCGTGATATGCTCAAGCCGTTACGGGCACAGAGAATGTGCTTTCAAAACAGAAACACGTTCAAGTCTGCATTCTTGAAAGATTGTTCAGAAGTACACAGCCATAGAAACGCTGGCGTTCTAACCTACTGAACCCGACGCAAGCAGTGCCCCTCCCTCGTTAGCTGTGTGTACGCTCACCTGCTCTACCTTTCTGAGTTTTACTGTCACGGCACATTTAAGCATACTTTAAGACTAGCAGACTGCAGCCAACAACTTGCAACGAACGTAGCACAAATGCCGCTAGTTGCACACAGTGGCACTGCTTCAGTTGAATTTCACAATTTGGTTTGACATTCAAGGTGAGCCCTCAGCGCTTGCAGCTCTACAGCTATGCCAGCCGGGCGAAGATGCTCTGCGGGGGCTCTCGTGCTTGCTTCAGCGTTGATTAGGCTTCTAAGTATCTTTTCAGACTCGGCTGTGGGGACTTAGAAAGCTGCAGGACTAGTGTGAGGCAGGCTCTTCCTCTCTAGCACGGAAGTATTGATCATGGCTGTCAGCGGCCCCTTTAAAGCTATTTTGGGTATGCATGATACTATATATCCTTGAGGGTCGAGCATGGAATGTTGCCCTGTTCACGCGAACGAACGCCGTGGACCCCTTTCTGATCCACATCCCTGGCGCTCTCCGCTTGCCTTGCAGGCCGCACCGTCCGCAACAAACCCAGCAGACTGTGCTACACGGGCTACGACACAGCCGTCAGCGTGCAGCTTGCCTGGACATCAAGGCCTCTGCTTTTCAGCGCAGGCGCGCGTACAGCTCCGATCTCCCTTTAAACCACAACCCGTTAAGGTCACGATCATCGTATGGGTTCTTATTCTGTACTGGGTGGCGGTGTCGGTGTCGAAGTTTCCAACATGTCCCCAGCGTTTTCCACGGGCATGCAGCTGCAGAAGCCCATGTACATCATGCAGGAGGTGCCCAAAGCTGCACAGCAGCAAGTGTGGGTGCATGCAGTGCCCGCCAGCAACGGCCAGGTGCTCAGGCCTGCAGCAAACCCCACCATGCTGCAGGCAGCGCAGCCACAGACAGTACCCACAGTGTACAGCGCAGCTCCACGGCCTATAGTGGCTGCGCAACAGCAGACGCAGCCAATGGTATTCATGACGCAGCCTCCTGGCGCGATGCGCTTGATGCAGATACCAGGCGGTGGCGTGCAGCTGCAGCAGGCTCAGGCACAGCAGCAGGTGGTACTGGCGCCGCAGCAGCAGCCACAGCAGCTGCAGGCACGCCAGCCTGGCAGCGAGGTGGTGTATGTCAATGTCAACGGCGTCATGCAGCAGGGTGTGATGCAGAACGGCTCAGTGCACCTTATGAATGGTGCTGCACCAGCTCCTGCAGGCAGCATGATGCAGGTGCAGGCAGCGCCAGTGCAGCAGGCACCAATGACAGTCACAGTAGCACCACGCCAGCCCGGCATGGCAGCCGCCTCCAATGGCACTCAGGTGATCCAGCTGCACAACGGGCAGTTCCAGCAGCAGCAGGTGGCAGTGGCTGGCCAGCAGCAGGTCATGATGCAGCAGGTGGTGCCTGCAGGTGCACGGCTAGTGCCAGTGAGCCAGCCAGCCATGAGGCCTGCGCAGCTGCCTCAGCAGCAGATGCAGCAGCAGGCGCAGCGCCCGATGATGATTGTGATGCAGCCCAACGCAGGGCAGCCACAAGCAGTGCAGAGCAGTGCGCCGATGGGTATAATGATGGTGACAGGCCCTCAGCCTGCAGGCATGCAGCAGGCAGCAGGCGCTCGCCCCCAGCAGCTGCAGATGCAGGCACCAGTGCCAGCTCAGCAGCTGATGGCTCGCGGCGGAGCCCAGCAGACGGTGCAGCCCATGCAGTTCACCAATGGTGCGGCAATGCAGCAGCAGCAGCGTGCTGCTGCCGCTGCTGCTGCCTCCAATGGCATGTCCATGGCAGGCGCAGCAGCAGCACCCGGCAGCCAGCAGGCAAGCGCTCAGGCTTTCAGGCCTGCGCTGGCAGCTGGAGCGAAGATCCTCATGCCAGGCACATCTGTCAGCGCTAGTACAGCCTCCCTCGGCAACAAGGGCCCAGCAGCAGCTGGTGCCACAGGCCCTCAGCAGGGCCAGCTGGCAGTGCCCGTCAGCAACAGCAGCAATGGAAGCGGTGTGGCGGTAACACAGCCAGTGATGGTCCCAGGGTCAGGCATGCAGCAGCAGCTGCTGCTGCCAGGCGCGAATGGTGAGATGTCGAGCCCACCTGCGCCCCCCATCACACCAGGCTTTGTCATGGGTGCGCCTGCACTCGCAGCACCTGGAGATGCGAAGGGCGCAGGGAACGGCGCAGGCAGCAGCCTGCTGGCGCTGCTGAACGGCAGCAACAACGCGCGCGCTGCCAGCGCCGGCGACAACTCGGTCGTGCGCATGGGTGTTGGCAGCCAGTCTCCTTCACACGGTGTGATCGGCAGTCAGCGCAGCAGCAAGGATGGCATGGGTGCGTCTCGCAGCGGCACGCCTGCACCCCCTGGCAGCTCCCCTCCTCGCAGCCAGCCGGGCACGCCTGCGCGCAGCAACAGCGGCGGCGGCTTAGCCGCTGCTTCTGCTGCTGGCACCACTGGAGCTGCACACGTCGGCAACAACAAGGGCGCTGTGATGCGGCTGGTGGCCAGGAGCTTCATTGAGACCGGCATTGCCTTGGAGCAGGCGCTGACGATGATCCAGCCTGCAGACAAGGAGCTGCTGGCTGCTGCATTTGCAGCGGAGGCTGCAGGTGCGCCGCTGCCTGGCACTGAGCCTGCTGCTGCAGCCGCAAGCCGCGCATCTTCAGGGGCAAGTGAGACGAATGGAGTTGGCAGCATGCTTAGCGGGCTTGGTGTAGGCTTTGGTGGCAGTGTCGGTGTCAGACTAGATTCCTCAACAACAGATGCAACGACGGCGCTGGCCGGCAGCAGCAACGGCGGTAAAGGCCTGTTTGGAGGCGAGGGGCTGTCTGGGCTGTCGAGCCTGAGCTTTGCAGAAGATGTGTCTTATGCTAACGACAACAACAGCAGCAACATGGGCTCCTGGGGCTTCAGTCTGTTCACCGGCAGTGGCATCTCTGACCTGAACGGCAGCACTGCTGGTTTGAGCAGCCTGGGCCCTGCCGACCCACTGCTGGCTGATGTTGCTGCAGCACCTGCTGCAGCAGCGCAGCCAGCAGGGGCACCTGGCAAGGACTCTGCATTGGCGGGTATGCTTGCATCACTGAATCTTTGATCGCGTGCCGTGTGGTGTGGCAAAAGCAGAAATTTGGAAGATGGTGCGTGCAAGGTATGAGTATTGTATTGCTTTTGGTGACGGCGGAGGGTACTGAGTTACCACAGTTTTTTTATTGCTGGTAGCTGCTGCTGCCGTGCTTCCTGTGCGTATGTGCTGGCAGGAGGTTGGTCTGCTGCATTGAGTGAGCAGCACGCAGGTGCTTTCTGTCACTTGTGCAGGACATCATCCCCAGAATGCTTTTGCCTTATTCACAGGAGGGGTGGTGGCGTGCGGTGTGGCTCCCCTTATGTAAGGCCAACACGTCGAGGGTGTCGCTTGTTTGCGCTTTTTTAAGCATGTTTGCACTGGAAGCACTGTTGTTGGAGTTGTGCTCATCATTGTGTTTTTACTCAAACCGACATGGCTCGTTGATTCCTGGGGAAGGGGTGCTGCAAGTGCTTTCACGTGCTGCATCGCGGACTGTGATTTGATCGGTATGCGGGCGGGCTGTGCCTTGCTCGATTTACAGGGGCTGGGTGAAGTGTGCGGTGCTGGCACTGGTTGAGTGGATGCACTGCTGTTAGCTGGGTCGTCCTGTTGGCTGCATGCTCCTTTGGCAGTTTGTCACCTGGCCTGGCCGTTTGGTTGCGGTCAAGGGCCAATCCTATCAAGTGTGCCTGCTGGGCCTTGGTCAGGCAGTCAGTAGGGTGGACTCTAGTGTGGGTGCGGAGTGCGGTGAAGCTCTTCCTGCTTTGATGAGCAGCAGGGCGATTGGTCTGTTTCGACAGCCATCCTATATGCCAGCCTGTCGTGTGTGAGGGCAGCAGCGTGGGTGGTTGCATTGGCGGATGCTCGCTGCATGGGAGTTGGGTGTAGTGGTGTTTGAGGGCCAGAACCAAGTGTATGCAACTGTGCTATGGGTTTGCTGGGTGCTCAGCCGCTGTTAGGAGGCTCTATGAGGAAAATGTGCATGGCATTGAACTACACACTCATCTGCTGCCGTGTTGGATTTGAACTGCATTTGTTTGGTTTACCTGACAGCACAGCTGTGCGCGTGGCCTCTTATGCAGGCCTTATGGTGGACGGTAGGATTGAAGGCTTGGGCACTATGTTGCCGGCACAACCTTTTCTATATATTATGCACTGCAGCAACCTGGGTGAGCATTGATGTGCTTTTCTAGCATATGTGTGTCAGTTCTTGCACACTGCCCTGTGCTTGCGTGTGTCGCTGCGTATCTTCGCACGACCATCGCACATACCCGCGAGACAAGCGGCAGTGTCAAGTGGCCATGAAATACGTTTGTCAGCTTTTAGGGTTGTTATGCCGCAGCGTCACTTGCCTGCTGATTGGTCTGCTTCGGAAACATGTGGCTGTTTCCCAATATCATTATTATGCCGTCGTGTCAGAATCAACACTTGTCAAGTATCCCGTTCTGGCCAGTGGGTACTCTTGCCTTGCCTAGATGGGGGGCAAACTTGCGTGCTGCGCAGCCAGCATTGCTGTTGTTTGCGGGTGGGGGCTTGTGCTTTGGCCAACAACCCATGTTCTGCTTGTTCGTCAACATGATGCATCTGGTGGTGATTGAGGAGCACTTGGCTGACAGCTGTGTCTGCAGCCAACGTGCTACTCTCTTGTGCGCCCTATCGATCTGTCGTCTGGCTTCGTGCATCTGCATTTACTTGGTAGCACAAAGGTTATGCTGGAGCTCTTGTCACTTTGGCTACACTGGCAGCTGCCTGCTGTTGGGGTCGCGCATATGTTTGCTTAAATGTAGCAGAGTCGCTGCATTTGAAGCAGCCGTGTCAGCTCTAGCTGCACAGCAGATCTAATCGTTCATCATCTGTCACTGCGCAAGCCACCTTGGCAGGGCTGTGGTAATGAATCCAGGCCTGGTTGTCGGAGGTGCCAGCAGTGGCTGGGGTGTGAGCAGAAGCTCCAGCGGCAAGGCATCTCACAACAGTCTTGGGCAGCCTGGCTTGATTGCTGGTGGTCTAGAACACAAGGCACCACCTGCAGCAGTCAGCTGCACATGTTTGTTGTTGCATTCTGGTTGCTGCTACGTCTTCCCCAGCGTCATCTGGTGAGAAGCAAGCAACATATGAGTTGAGCTGAAAGTAAAATATTCAGCTTCATATATGTGAGCTCCTAGGGCCTTGACAAGCAGGCCAGGCTAGCGCATTTGACATGATGGGGCTGGGATGTGGGTTGGTATCTTCTCGGCTATATCGTCAGGCCGCGTTGCTGGTTTGGCCTGCAGGAGCAGCTCACTACCCCTGCCAAGTGCGCAGTACTGCATACGTCATTTGCCTTCACTGCATGGTCGCCTTGAAGTTTGCTAGCTGTTATGCTGCAGGTGAATGTACCACTGCCTCACATTGGCAGGATGGAGCGTATCTGATGCACTAATAGCAATCGTGTGTATGTTGAACATCAGCTTGCAGGGCAACCTGGTGCAATTGGTGCCTGGTGGCTGTTGGGTCAACACATCACTGTCGCAACAGGAATTCGCTGGAGATGTGGCTTGTGAGGTTGATTGGTCATATTGATGCAAACCAGGCCAGCATACGATGTGTGTGAAGATGTTGCATGGCTGGTACGGCTTGTGTGGGCATGGGTCTAAGAATTTGTGATCTGCGGGGCCATTTGGACGCTGGTCATCAGTGATAGAAGTGGCTTGCGGCACCAGTGCATTGGGGGTTTGTAGCGCCTTTGTGTTTGGCGCCCTTCAACTCATTTGGATGGCACGACTTCGAGCAAAAGCTACATGCTGAGCTTTGCAAACAGTATTACGGTCAGCTGTCTGTCCAATCATTCGCGTGTTATGAGCTGTTATGATGGCGGCAGGCCACCTGTCGGTCGGCGTCTGCCAACCCTGTACAATGCCCTCTGTGCGGCAGGCGCCAATAAATCTATAGAAGCTGGGCGTTGTTCGTGTCATAAAGTATGCAGATGCATCGATTGTTGAGCGGCAGCTGATGCCTGGTGCGAGCTTTTGCTTGGCTGTTTGGGTCGTCACCTGGCGGTCCTAACTTTCAGCACTGTGATGGTGGGTATCTGTTGTAATGCATGCACTGGCGTGTGTTTTCAGCCCAGCCAAGCACTTGTGGACTTGTGCGAGGTTGGGACAGGGCTTTGTGCATGTCTTAACTTCAGTTGCTTTCAAACCCACAAGGCGCATCGCAATAGCCAGCTGAGTATGCATTGCAAATCATCTATGCTATGTGCTTGTACGCAGCAGGGTTGCGGACAAGCATGGGAGGTTGCTGTAGTCGGTTGGCGACGCGCGTGGTGCTTAGTGCACATCTTCAGGCAGTGGTGTGCACATGTTGGCAAGGCCACCCTTGGCTGGGGTGTTCAATGCGTCATTTGAGCCAGTGGTATCAACCCATTTGGCCATCTCTGAAGTAGTCGGCCTGAAAAGCAAAATGGTGCTCATGCATTGCATGTTTGCTGGCTGTTGCCGTAATTTTGGTTGTGCACTTGTCAGGTTGGCTGAGCCTTGTGCTGCTGGTTCCATTGCCTGCTGTGTGTTGCAACACTCGCAGGTCTCCAAGCACCAGACAGCTTCATAAGCGTCTCTCACATCGACTTGCTGCAGGAGAAACTATCTTCTGTGCACTTGCTCAGACCGCTGCTGCTTTTCTTAGCTGGTGGCTGTGATTGATCTGCGTGAGCTGCCTTGAGCTCTCATTATACTGTCAACATTCTTCATAAGGTCCTGTGCGGCCGCTGCTGAAGCTAGTATTACTAGCTGTTACTAGCTGGCAGTGATTTCGGCGATGTTTGCAGTTGGGCAGCACTTGTACTCCAGGATTCCGGGAATTTGCATGGGAGGGCGCGCATCGGCAGGAGATTAAATCACGTGCGCGGCCCGTCTATTCAAGGTTGCCGCGTGCACAACAGCAGCGGCTGTGCTTGCATGTGCCTAACTTGCGTAATCTGTGTTTGGTGCGTCAAGGGGTAGATCATGGTGCACGTTCAGTTGTGGTGCGTTGGGGGACAAGCCTTTCTACTTTTTGTTCACCTTGCCTTGCTGTGTGCCGCACACGTGGCAGCCTAATCTGTTGACGTGTCGGTGCACTTGCAAGCAGTACAGCCTGATCACCTGTGCCCATGCTTGCATTATGGTATGATGTTCTGCATGCCAGCCGTATGGTGCGGTTGATCCTATGTTGGTTGCATAGGCTGGGCGACACAGTTGCAAGTGCTGCCGTTTACAACGGCAAGGGCACCAGTGGGGAAACAGCATCATGAGGGTGGCCGCCATCGAGACGGTCCAGGGGCCCAGCAGTTGGATCCATTGTGTGGTGCTGCTGTGGCTTGAGCGCACATATGTGTGTGCTATTGTTGCGTAAAGGAACTGCTGAAGCGTGGGGGGTCGGGGATGTGCCATGTTTTGTTGTAACGGAGTGTAAACAAAGGCTGTGCTGTTGCGCTGTCATTGTCAGCATGGCATCTCTGTGCCATCTCCTTAGTCTGCGCTGGTGCCACGACCAGCGTCTTCTTGAAGCAGACCTGCCACCTGAGGGCAGCATTGAGCAAAACTCTGTCTTGCACACAGTCGCCATCACCATCGATCCCAGCTGGGTCGGGACGAATGCTGCGGGACTCGTTCTGCATTGGTACCCCGCTGCAGTCAAACAGCCGATGGTTTGCTGGTGTCTGCTGCGATAACTCGTGCGCGTGCGGGACCCACATGGGTCACATGATGGCATCAGCTTTGAAGATGGTTACTGTTGCCTGTCATGACAAGGCGTGCTCAGCACGCCCCGATCAGGCACCCATCGTGTTGTCTGCAGTGTTGTCTGCAGCCAATGAGCTCATCTTTGCTATGTCCGAGACCAAGTTGTGCAACACAGAAGGAAGTGAACGTTCTGTGTTGTGCGCAGTGCACCCTGTTCCGCTAGCATTGGCTTGTGGTGTTTGTGCTGGTGATCTTAAGCTTAATAAGCTCGAATCGATGCATGTGCACCGTTCTTCGAGCTAATCGATGACACAGGCACTCGGTGCACTGCCGTAGACAGCTGTCTAGGTGCCGACAGGTGTCTAGAGCTTACAAAAACTAGTACAGACATCATCCTCTTGCTGTTGACCTTGGGCAATAGGGGCAAGGGCGATGAAACAGCCCCAAGTGAAGGACAGGTATCCTGCACCAGCAGCTGATGCAAAAGTAATGCTGGCTCTCTCATGTTCGTGATTTTCTGCCAGCCCACTGTATCTCACGTCAAACAACAGCGCGTAACCCTATGTATAGGGGCCTACCCGTGATGACTGCATGTCTGCTGCACCTGCATGCTGTAGGTTTGGGCTTGTGTATGGCATCTTGGTTGTGCTGGGGATTGGCACGCTACTGCCACTCAACGTTTTCCTCACAGAGAAAGAGTTCTTCGACATCCGGCTACATGTAGAGCCAGTGCAGCCCACTGTCGCAAACAACTTCCTGAGCCTGTTTGGGTTGGTCTTCAATGGGGCGTGAGTACACATCAGCATATTGTGACAACAGCAGCAGACGGCGTATCAGCAGCAGCAGCAGTAGCAGCAACGCTACATGGGACTGGAACAGCATCAGGCGTAGTAAAGTTCGGGTGTAACAAGCAACAGGGCTGCTGGCGGGAGAGCAGCATCGCTGCAGCAGCAGCAGATACCAGCACCGCCTTCAAGAACAGAGCAGCTGGATGCGCTGCAAGTGTGTTAGCAGCCAGTCACGTTTGGTGCCCAATGCAACATAAAGAGTTTTGGTTTGCAGCCTTTGTCAACAAGCCTGGCCACCCCTTGCGGGGCAACATGAAGCAAGAGCCCCACTCTTTGATCATGCTGTGACATCGTGCAGCACACTGCGCCAGCATGCGTCGTGTTTCTTACACGTATGTACTCTTGCGCGCTGGATCCATGCAAGTTGTGCCCGCTGCAAACATGCCATGCTGTGCTGCCGCTACCGCTGTGCTGCCGCTACCGCTGTGCTGCCGCTATGCCTGCAGGAATCTGCTGGCAGTGTGCTTCATCATCTGTGTGCAGCAGAACCTCTCCCTGCGCAGCCAGATTGTCAACCCACTGGTTGTCATCTTTCTTGTGCTGGCATCCACGGCAGCACTGGTGCGCGAAGCAACCGTAGTAGAAGAATGGCAGCAGCCATATGCATTCCACAGCACCAGCAGCAGCAGCAGCAACACCAATATTGTTGAGGGGAACAAGATTAGCATCCACGGCAGCACTGGTGCGCGCAGAAACTTATAGCTGAATGGCAGCAGCCAGCTGCATCCCACAGCAGCCCCAGCAGCAGCAGCAACAGCAACACCAATGTTGTTGAGGGAAACAATATTAGCATCCATGGCAGCACTGGTGCCCGCAGCAACCTAGCAGAATGGCAGAAGTCAGCTGCACCCCACAGCAGCAGCAGCAGCAACGCCAGTGTTGTTGTTAGCAGCAGAAGTAGCATCCATGGCAGCACTGGTGCGCGCAGCAGCAACTTAAGGAAATGGCAGCAGCCAGCTGCATCCCACAGCAGCAGCAGCAGCAGCAGCAGCAACAGCGACCCCAGTGATGTTGAGGGCAACAAGTTTAGCGTGAAGTTGCGCCGCCTGGCCCTACATTTAAAAAATGATCATGGTTGATGTTTGACCCCTCGGGCTGTGCGGGTAGCAAATCTCTGACTGAACAACCAACAGCAGCAACCAACAGTGTATGCCAGCAATGCACAGCATGCTGACTTGCCGGGAGCATTGCCAGTGATGTACCCGATCACAGGGTTGCCCTGCTGCTGTTGCTGCTGCTGTGGCCGCTGCAGGCGTTGCGGCTGGACTTGTCTGGGGCATCTGTTGCATACTACTCTTTGCCAGCACTGGCTGTACTGGTGAGGATGATCGTTATCACCGCTGGCTCGCAACATGGTGATCAGCAGTTGCTGTGCACATCTGGACTCACGTGCTTCTGCGCAGCATGTGCTTGCAGGCACCACAAGCGGCACACAGCAGCACAGTAGACGCGGCTACAGCTGGAGCATGCATCCTCACATCACACAGGCAGCTGCTGCGCTGATCCCCACTGCGCTAATAGGCTACACCCCAAGTCACTGCAGCTGCTGCCTCCTCACAGCGCTCTTTGTGCCACTTGTGCTGCAGGGAATGTGCATGGCTGTGCTGCAAGGAGGCGTGCTCAACCTGGCCAGCATGTTCCCACCCATCTACATTCAGGTGGGCCCAACAGCAGCAGCAGCAGCAGCGGCTCCTGCAGCAGCCTTCCTGAAGCTGTGCAAGTGGACAAAGTCAGCGTTGTCACTAAAAGCAGCATCTGCCTGCTCACAAACGGCTGCTTGGCTGCACTCGACAGCGCCCTGCTTGCTGCCTAGCCCCTGTTCTCAGTGTGGACAGTACAACCACATCTTGCAATTAACCACAGCCAACCAGCTCCCCTTATCCCCGCACCCCAAGATTTGTGCCGCCAACTCAGCAGCATAACCATACGTACAGCCGGTTGGATACAGCAACACAGCAGGGTCTTGTGCTGCAAACCTTACACCGTAACTCTGCCTGCTGCTGTGTCGATCGCCGTCCCCTCAACAGGGATTTGTGGTAGGAGCCGAACTGTGCAGCAACCATACACCATAACTTATGGCCCATAACTGTGCCTGTTGCTGCGTCCGTTCGTGTCTTATCAAACAGGGCTTTGTGGTAGGAGCCGGGCTCTCCGGCTGTGCCACTTCCACGCTGTCGCTGCTTGCGCAGCTGCAAGCCAGCATACACCATAACTCTCTGCCTGCTGCTGCGCCCCTTTACGTCGATCTGTCAACAGGGCTTTGTGGTAGGAGCCGGGCTGTCCGGCTGTGCTACTTCCGCGCTGTCGCTGCTTGCGCAGCTGCAAGCCAGCAGCACAGGCGAGGGTGGTCAGCGCACCGCAGCTGATGTGGCTCCTGCTGCGTTCCTGTACTTTGGCGCTGCTGCTGCCATCACGGGGTTGTGTATCGTGTGCTTCTCGATGCTGACTCGGCTCAAGTACTCGCGAGCTAAGCTGGGGCCGTACCTTGCAAGTGAGTTCTGGCAGACTTTCCACCACTGACTCCGATTCAAGACAGCAAAAGTAGCACCAAGTGTTATCATCAGCTGGAAATAACACTGTTATGTCCGTGCACATACCCAGCAAGCCACCTCCACATGCCTGCAGTTCATTTGGTGGTGCCCCCATTCCTGCGGCAAAGGTTTGAGCTAATCACTCACCATGCATTCGCCACGGTTGTTTCATCACCTCACACACCACAATTGTGCTGTGGCCCCTGTGGTCTATTGAACTGTCGCCATATTGTTGCATGTTGCAGGCCGTGCTGCCGCCATCGCAGCAGCAGACCGTGACCTCACAGAACAGCTGCTGCCAAGCACAGGCGGCACGCAGCTACCACCTGGAAAGGACCCAGATGCATTGCCCAGCTACGCACAACATCACCAGCAGCAGCAGCAGCAATACAGTGCGCCTGGATCCAGCGCAGCAGCAGCAGCAGGTGTGGGGAGTGCTGGCATGAACCAAGACTACTACCACCCGCAGACCACCACTGAGCAGGGCCAAGCTGTGGGTGGTTTGGCGCGTGACTTCTACCTTGCGCAGACAACGCAGCCAGTGTCGTATGACACGAGCCTGCGTGCGACAGCTGCGTATGACTCAGCAATCGCTGCAGCAGCAGCGCAAGACGACGCCGGCAGCAGCCACGGCTCATCCCCTTTCATCACATACGCTCTGAGTATGGTGCTGACAATGGGCTGCAGCCTTGCGATCTGGCCAGGCATCACGGCTTTCATCTGCTCGGTAGACAACCCTGCCAAAACCTCACCGTGTGCAGCTACATCGTCGGTTGACTCGAGGTTTGGCCGCATCACAGGAGACCTGTTTGTGCCAATCACCTTTGTGGTTTTTGGAGTCGGTGACTTAACAGGCCGCATCATCAGCAGCTGGGGCCCCTGGGGCAGGCGGCCCCCTGCGCCGCTATCCCTATTTGTGTACGCGCTGCTGCGGTTTGGCATCGCATACGGCATTCTGCATTGCAATGTGGTGACGCCTACGCTCTGGCAGCTTCCCACGCTGTTCCACAACGACCTGTACCCGTTAGCGTTCATCACGCTGCTAGGGCTTACGCAAGGCCACTTACTGAGCACTGCGTGCATGCACGCACCTGCACTAGTGCCTGCGGGTAAGGAGGGTGAGTTTGGGCCTGTCACTGGCTTTGCGATTACTGCGGGGTCACTGATGGGATCAGCGGCGCTGTTTTGGATCATGCAGCACTTCACGGCACCTTCGTGATGATGACGTGCTGTGGGGCTCGTTTGGCAGCAGCAGTGCACAGTATGCATGAAAGTTTGATAGTCAGGGATGTTGCGGTGCGGTTTGCTGGTCAATGCGACTGCAGGGCCGCGGATGGGTGCAGCATTGCTGCTCAATTGTGTTGAGGTTGCTGTTTGGTTGACTGGTGGTCTGCCATCAACCATGGCATGGCAGAGTTGCTTTGATCATGCAGCCTCATATGCATGCCGATTTGGTAGTCAGGGATGTTGCGGTGCGGCTTGCTGGCCAATCTCGCTGCAGGGCCGCTGGTGGGCGCAGCCTTGCTGCTCAATTGTTGTTGAAGTTGCTGTTTGATGTGAGGCCCGCCATCATGCATGGCATGGCAGAGTTGCTGACTCATCAATAGTGCCGTGTTGGTTACCGTGCCTGCATCTAGACTCACTCTTGTCTGTGGTTGCGGCATCATGCCCCACAGTGGTGCATGTCGTAGTGCCGCACCACTGGTGCATGTAGTAGAACCACTACACACTGTGGCATGGCATGCCCTACAGCATAACGTGTTCGTCCATCGAACATTGAGCATGGTGAGTTGACTTGATAGGTAGCTTGTGCGGCTTGTTTTGGGGAAGATATGGGCAAATTGATTGAATGGGTGAGGCTGTCAGCCCTTTGCTGGCGGTGCATCCTATTCTGGCTGCTGCTGTGTGCCTGTGCTCTCTGTGCAGGCTGATCAGCATGTATAGCAGTCCCTGTATTGTAGGGTGGTTACTGGTGGGGTTTCTGCATGTGTTGCATGTGTATATTTGTGTCCTATCGCATCCTGTTGCTAACCAACAGGAGGATGCTGTTGGCAGTGGGGCGTTTGATGCTGGCGTCAAACAGCTCTCAGGAGCACATGTATTGGCGCAATGCAGAGCATAAGTAGGTGGCATGAGCTGTTCAGAACCGTACTCAGTGCTGAGCATCTGTCGTGTACAGCGGAGCCGTTGGCATGTTTAGTCCCAGCGCGCCTGTTGAACAAGCTTCGTGCATGCAGCTTGATGCACATTGTGACAGCGCAAGCAGTGACTCATTGATCCGGCGGGTGATGGGTACAGCAGTGCCGGTCAGGTGACGGTGTACTGTTTCTTTGGCAATTCCTGTTGACAAGCTCCCCAAGCTGAGACTCTCTGAGATTCCTCTTCATTGGTGAACACCACGCCGCAGTTACAGTGAAGCAAACACACTGGCAGCCGCAATGTTGCGGTTAACCGTTGCGCACAGTGACTGTGGCACACATGCCTACTCAGCTGTAAAAACAGCTACCAGTGGTGCCGGTGGCATTCACTGAAGCCAAAGCACGCCTTCGCAATAAGCTCAAGCTACTAGCTAGGCTACACTTGCAGACAGGCAAGTCAGCCATCACTCCGGACCTAAAGATTGATTTGTGTAAAGGCAACGACATGTTGATCACGTACTATATCTGTCATAAGCTGTGCCGGCAGAAAAGCCACCAGGGTGGCAAAGCAAACACACACCATGGCATTGAGCACAGCGCTCGGCACAATGTAGGGGATAAGTATGCTTGAAGGGTGCCATAGTTCTCCGCAGCAAAAAGCATAAAAAAGCAACTTGAAGCCGAGGCAACACCACAACTAGAGCTGTTTGGGTAAGCTGATTAGATTTCAAGCTGCTATCATCCTATCTGTCATACCTCGCAACCAAAATCACCTGCACATCCTCTGCCACGACACGACACCTGAGCTACACACAGTCAAAACAGACCAAGCAATACAGCCACCTCTGTCTCATGAGCCTTCTGATGCTCTGTGCTGTGCTGTTGCAAGATGCAGCACAGGCACAGGCAACTGCCCCACCAAGCAGCAGCCAAGGAGTCACTCCTGCTGCTGCACTCCTTTCAACATCCACCCAGCCGCCGCTGCTCAGCCGGACTTGTGCTGTGCGTGCTCACGCAGCACACCAACCACGCTCTTGAAGGCAAACCACTCAGGGATCTCCTCTCCACCGCGCAGCATCTGCCTGAACTTGGTGCCGCTCAGCTTCTTCACATGCAGGCCCTGCTGCTTGGCCTCAGCTGCAGACATAAAAAGCAGCACACATGAGAAGCAGGTTGAGTCAGGCGCAACACGAAGGCTGAGTGAGCTGCAGCACAGCCGCGCCAGAAACGAGCAGGAGCACACAATGGCATGCAGCGAAACAAGCAGGCAGCGGCAGGGCACAGAGAGCCGCATCCGCGATGCTGTACTTACATAAGCTCACACACATCACCCCTGCTGCATACAAGGCTCGTCCACAAGGCAGCCACATCCCCAATCCGCCCACCTGCTGTCACGTAGCCAGCCTAGCAGTGCTCCCTCTTTTTTCCGCTCCTGAGGGGCGCGGGGCCGATGGCGTTGATGCTATGGCTTACTGGGTAACATGATGATGATGATGATGTAGCCAGCCTACCGCCAAGCTTGCACACATCACCCCTACTGCATACAAGACTCGTCAACTAGGCAGCCACACCGCACCTGCTGTCACGTAGCCGGCCTCCTCTGTGTACACCACGTCCAGCGAGGGCACCGCCTGCATGCTCAGCTCGGGCGCGTGCTTGATGGCAAACTCCTGGGCGTCATACATGCCGTAGAAGTCCTCGCCGGTCAGCGACGATTTGGAGCCGGCCATGTCGCGCCCCACAATGAAGTGAGTGCAGCCTGCAAGGCATAACACATAACGTGTCACATACACAAAGGAGGAACAATGGCAGGCACGTCTCAGAATCAAGCAGACTGGCACGAACACTCTGACCAGGATCATCCTGCACCTGTGCTTTTACTTGCACAATGACGTGTCGTTGCAAATCATCCTGCCATGAGCTTGCAGGAGTCTGTTGCAGCAGACAGTCATCCCTGCCGCTGACAGTGCCCACCAATGCTTGTCTACAACTTGCAGCCAGCATATCGCTTCTCATTGTTCGGTAGATCATGCTAGCGGCGCTACGCCAGCTGCTGCTGCTTCTAGTAGTGGTGGCTGTAGTACTGCTGCTGCTGCATTAGCATGCTCACCGTAGTTCTTGCGGATGATCATGTGTTGGATGGCCTCGCGTGGCCCTGCCATGTGCATGGAGTAGGGCAGGTAGGCCCAGCGGATGTTGGGGTTGTCAATCTCCCGCTTCAGCACCTCGTAGGTGTGGTAGCGCACAATGCCTGGGATGTCGTCATCCTGATATGATGTTGCAGCAGCATAGAGAGACAGCCAAGGTTGAGAACGTGTGACGTGTGGTGTGGCAGCAGTTTGCTTGTGGTATCATCTTTCTGACGACAACAGGACCGAAACAGGGATCAGCACACATGAGAAAGGTAATGGTGCCCGGCTACTGACGCGCCATGTGCGGTGCAGCGCCTTTCAAGCACGGGAGCCGCAGCACAGTGCTGCTACTTGACAAAGAACTGCAGCTGCTGCTTCCCGGCTGCCAGTAAGTGTCACACCAAACTGCAAAGAACAAAGCGCGAACTACACACCTGTGTTGGGCCACATGTGGGGTGCACCAGGCACACAGCGCCTGGGCGCACGTTGGGTGCGTGCAGTGCGCGTGTGAACAGCTCGTAGTGAGCGCGGTGCACAGGGTTGCGGCACTGGAAGGCCACCACGTCAGTGTCCGCGGGCAGGTCAGCGCGCACGTGAGCTGGCGTGGCGCAGGGGAACACCCTGCAGCAGCAATACAGCGCGGAATGTGGTGACCACACAGATGAACATACCGGAATGTGATGTCACTTGGCCTGCAGAGCGTGCGCTGATACCCGCTTGTACTGCAACGCTGCTGCTGTCGTGCTTGATAAAATGATCTAAGTCTGTATCACGCCACCTGGCTGTCCGTCAGCATTATGTCCAGCCTCTCCAAGTTTCTGCAAGCTCACCTCTGTCTCATTGCATCATCATCACATCTGAATCATAGCACCTGGCTGTCTGCATTATGCCCTTTAGCATCATGCTGCTCCTGCAAGGCTCACCTCTGGGGCAGGTCCAGGCCAAAGACCCTGCTGCCCAGGTAGTACTCAATTTTCCTCCCCGGCCAGTGTGGTTGTTGCAAGCTCTCCTACTTATCCCAAACACACCGTCGTTCCTGCGGTCTCACCTCTGGGGCAGGTCCAGGCCAAAGACCTTGCCTCCCAGGTAGTACTTGCCGCGCTCAGTGGCCACCATGAGGGTGCCGGGGTGCTCCAGGCTGGTGGTGCCGTAGCACTGCTTTGTCTCCAACGCCTTGTTGGGCACCCACTTGGACTCCACCTCCAGCACGGCAAGGTCCTGGCCCTTGTACGTCAGCAGCACCTGTTGCAGGCAACGCATACGATTGTGCCAATCAGCCTCATGACTGTGCCAATGCTGAGTCACATGCATGGTGACATGCGTCAAGCATAACACGTAAGGGACAGCTGCTTTGCAGATACTATCCTGGTGTGCGATGCCTGATTCAGCCAATGCCAGCTAGCGCCAGCATCTCCTTGCCACGCGGTATGCTACCAGCCATAGAGTTGTGCTTGTACGCATGATATCAGCTGGTTGCAAGATGCAGGTTTGCAGCAGCACAGGTTCCTGCAAGCATCTGCTGGGTGCTGGGGTCACATGCCACCCTTGCAGGACAGCCTGCTGCATGTGTGCTGGGCGCGGTAGGCCCAGCAATGGTGCAGTGCCGCTGCTGCTGCAACCGCAGCAAGAGCTGGCAGCAACTGCTGCAGAAGAATACATGCTGCACTGTGTGAAATGCTCTACGTTTTGTGGCTGCTGGCTGTGCTCACCCTCTGGCCTTCCCGGATGGCCTCGCTGTTGGTGTCCATCACCACTGGCAGGCCCAGCAGCAGGTTGCTGCCTGGAAGCCTGCAGGACACACAAGCAAAGCACAATACACAAGCGAGTTGAAGGTATATCTAGCACAGGGTTGATGGTTTGCTTGCACTGCTGAGAGCATGTGCATGTGCTGTACTGGCAGATTGCAGCAAACGTGTTCGTCCTGCAACCATGAGCACTTCCATGCATCAATGCCTGGGCCGGTGTCTGCCACACAGGCGTCCATCAGCTTGCAGGAGTGTATGACACAGCAGCTACCTCTGGTCATGAAACAGTACACTGCAAGTGTTGCAGTGCACCTCACAGTTATCATATGGTCACGTCAGTGAAGCAAGTAAACAGAGCCTTCTTACCTCATGTGCTCCACCACGTGCTCATATGCCTCCTTGTTCAAGAAGCCATCCAGTGGGCTGAAACCACCCACTGTCAGCAGCTCCACGTCGCATGCATTGCGGTCGCTGCACTCCTGCTTGTGGTGGCAGCTGTCAATCAGGGCGCGCTTGTAGTCCTTCTCACGGACCATCAGGTCCACCAAGCTGCCACCGTGAGGAGCAATATGGCCACTGCTTTCGCTGCACAGCAGGGCATGCAGCACATGTGGGTGCCAGGACACAGCAGCAGCAGCAGCTGGCAGTACAGATGACTACGTATTGCAGGCAGCATCCGCACACATCTGCCGATGCAACAAGATACTCACGGTTGGTAGGCGGGCATTGCGCTGGCCGCGAATGAGCGAGCCTGCAAAGCAAGGCATGGGCGGTTGCAGAGATGGTTGCCTGGCCCTTGGACGCCCCTAAGGCTGCCACAGCAGAACAGCATCAATTACCTGCTGCTGGCTTTGCGATATAGCTGCCGATGTGGAAGCCATCCTAGCTGCGTTGGCCAACCGAAGTCCTGCACACGCTAGTGCGCCAGAAGTGGAGCTGCCCAAGACACTGGCCAGCCCCTTAATAACTGGCAACATTATTCTTCAACAGCCGCAAAGATTTACAAAGACCGCACGAGCAGGCGCGTAGCCTTAGCTTCAGGCGCTGAAAGAGAGTTGGTGAAACACGCTGGATTGTGCGCACTGTGGACCTTAATCCTCAGAAATACAATGGATCCAAGCCTGGAGTCCGCCGCAACCCACCTGTTGTCACGCCGTTCCATCAGCGGTAGGTGTGTCACAGCAACAGTGCAAGCGGTTTCTGTACATATGTGTACGTTCCAGTCGACATTCACCTTCTAGCGTCGCTAGTCGACTCAATGAAAATTTACGATGTTCTCTGGATGCTGCGTTGGTGCGCGCTTGAAACTCTGGACATGGCGGACCTTTGTCCAGCTCAAGAAGCAAGGGAAGGGACAGGTGTCCTGGAGCCACGATGTTGCAGCCTGCTCAGGCACTGTCAAGGGGTACAAAACTTCTACGTTGCACAATTCGCAGCCATCCATTAAACAGCAGTGACCACACGCGTGCGCATAGACCACAGTGTGCACCTGATCAGGACAGTTGCTGACGTTCAGTGCAGGTGCTGCCATGCTGGTAAGGGCTGCCACCATGGCAAGTTGCCAAAAACCACAAGTTGCCGAAAACCACAGTCTTATGCTGTGCTTGGGCATTCAGGTCGCATTATTGCTTGATGGACAATTCAAGGTCAAGACTTTAAGATTTCATGGACCACCATGGACGGCGCCCTGTCGTGCGTATGTGCTTGCTGCACACGGCCATGTCTCGCATCACTAGTCGATCACCCAAATGGCAGCAGGAATGTCAAAGAGTATGCTGGATTCACCTCCGCACTGCCGCCATGTAAGTAATCACATCCTCTAGCCCAGCCCCCCTGCCGCCCTGCCCCTCCTCCCCTCTCAACAGCTTCTCAAGCCCAGTCAGCGCCCGCTTCACCCCTGCAGACTGCCGACCTGACGCAAA
The DNA here is from genome assembly GCA_902809745.2 of Tetradesmus lagerheimii. Classification (NCBI taxonomy): domain Eukaryota; kingdom Viridiplantae; phylum Chlorophyta; class Chlorophyceae; order Sphaeropleales; family Scenedesmaceae; genus Tetradesmus; species Tetradesmus lagerheimii. The sequence continues at coordinate 205,392 of CADDIJ020001407.1, read as the reverse complement.
CCTACTGTAGTCCCTGAACAGCTGCTTGATCGCCTCTACAGCAGCATCAAGCTGCTCATCAGCTGTGCTGCTGTCTGCAGCGCTGCCGCCCTTGCCTGTGCTGCCCTGCTGCTGGTCTGCTGCAGTGTCATCACTGCCAGCTGCATTCCTGCCTGCTCTGTTGGACAGCATGCGCCTGTACTCGGGGGCTAGGAAGGTTGCATCGCCACCCTCCTGCACTTGCAGCTCCTGTGATGGATAGCACAAAACGGCGTTTTAGCCGGCAGAATGCCTGCCATGCCCACCAGCTGTTCTGGCTGACCCTATCAATGCTTGTGCGTTGATTTGCACCAATGAGCATGCCAGTATGGTGGCAGCCTGATCCGATTCATGCATTGCTGCAGACCACATTGTTGCTGAAGGCCATACACGCAACTGCTGTTCACACGTAGCTGGCACCAGCTGCTCAGCATGCAAGCATGCAAGGAACACATGCAGATGCCACATCTCTACACACCCACCTGCAGCGCTGCCGCCAGCTTTCTACGCCGCGCACTGCCTCGCTGCGCCTCCAGTTGCGGCCACAGCTGCTTGCAGCAGTGCTGCAGCGCTGCTGGGGGCAACTTGAAGGTGATGCTGACGCGCTCCTTGGCCTCAGTGGCAGCTGCCAGCAGGGAGTCATGCAGGATGGCCATCGTGGTCACAGACTCGCTGCAACAGTCACAGCCGCACAGCCGCACATAGCACCAGATGAGGATAGTGCCAGAAAAATCTGTGCCAGCAGCTGGCGGAAGACCTGACAATTTGGTGAGTCTGCCACATCACATGCAACCTCTCCACACGGCGCTCGCTGGCATTGCTCACGAGCAGTGCAGGTGATGCTGCGGCGTCCACTCACCACATGAAGGCAGCCTGCCCTGCGGTGTACTGGCAGCCCAGCATGGTGCCCAGCTGGCACTCTTGGAACAGCAAGCTGCCTGAGGTGCTGCCGCTAGGCAGGTGCAGCGGCACGTCTGGCAGCACACCACGCAGCCAGGTGTGGATGTCGTGCACGCTGAAGCTGCCTGCACATCACGAGATGCAGCGAGGATTGCGTGTTGTGTGTTGGGTTCTAATGTTTGTGTTTGATCAACAGCAGGTTGCACAGGATTTCAACGTGCTGTGAGTCGAGGCGTAAGCGAAGTGCAATTTTTAATGCGTTTAGGCTGCCATGTGCGCAATGGAAGAGCAGCAGGCACGTAGTTTCGATGCCACCCAACGCACCTTGCAGTACCATCTCGCTGCACGGCCTGCTCTGTGCTAGCTTCCTCAGCAGTGGGGAGCCTGCAGCTCCTCCTGCTGCCTGCTGCTCCTCTGCAGCTGCATCAGCACTGCCCCCATTCGCCCCTGGTATGCTGGACACCATCTGATGCATGCACAGGGGTGGCAGCTGCACCTCAATGATAGAGCATGTCTTGGGTGGCAGTGCTGGTATGGTGTAGGCAGTCACTTTGCCTGGGTTGCCCTCGCGTGCAGTGAACTTGATGCTCAGGCGGTTGGTGGACTCCTGGCATCTGCAAGAATTCAGCTACCCAGTCAGGGTCAACATGCACATTCTTGGTGATCACAGCAGCAAAATATGAAACCAGCGCCCAGGAGTTTGATGTGCTGAGAGGCACCACCAGTACATGCATCAAGACATCAGCCAAAAGCACTGTGGTGCACTGCATTGTGAATGATATAAGTTGAACATACTGTCTGCAGAAGGCTGCTCAGCACACCTGTATGTGGCCAGTGTGGCATTGCCAGCTGCTGCGTCAGGTGGCGACCTGCTGAGGATGGCTACGTTGCCTGGCAGGTCCAGCAGCGTCAGCGGCACAGTGGCCTGGCGGCAGACACAAGGCAGCATGAAGGCACAGCAGGTGAACGCAGCCGTCAACGGTCAGCTGGCTTGATCAACAGCGTCAGCGGCACAGTGGAATGAAGGCACAGACACACGGCAGCATGGAAGCATGGAAGCACCGCAGGTGAACGCAGCTGTCAACGGCCAGCTCAGCCAGGCTGGCTTGTTGCAGTAAGCACTGGCATGGCACGCGCGGACTGCTTGTACTACAAGCATAATATACTTGGATGCCAGTTCTCACCCAACAAGCGAACGCTGTGATGGAGTGGCATAGGAGACAACAGGGTACACATCACGCTGCCATAAGGAGATTTTACATAACACTGTCCGGCCTTCTTTGTTGGGTTTGCTGCCGTTGGGTTTGCTGCTGTTGGGTCTGCTGCTGCAAAAATTTTGCGTGCAGTATGCCTCGAGCTACGGCATTTAAGCGCAGCCACTGTTGCACTGCTGCCCGAGTCCCTCACCTGCAGCGCCAGTGCAAACAGGGAGACTGCTGCCTCCACGTACAGCACGAAGCAGCCATCCTGTGGCTGCAGCGTCAGCCTGTGCCGCACATCCACCACTGCCTGCGAGGCGCCCAGTGAGGCAGTCTGGTTGGCTGCATACCTGCATTTGATTGCACACAGACAACGTTGCAGGAGAGCTGACGACAAGCACATTGCATGCGTCGGGTGCTCAGTGGTTGCTTTGCACAAAGCGCACAGTGTTAGGGAGAAGCAGCCAGCGCTAGCAGCAGACATACCATGCTCAAATGTCTCTAATCCTGTGTCAACGTTTTACCCTCGGTTATTGGTGTGTCGAGAATCATACTTTGCAAAATCAAGCTGGGAAGTTGCGCAACGAGCCCTAGGAACAAAGACGAAGAAGACGTGTACATATGCCTTGCTATCGCCGATCAGCCTGTCAAGTCAACTACATACCTCTCCCGCTCCTTGACCACCTTTGCGCGCAGCTTTGTGAGCTCTGCATTCTCCTTTGCGATGCGCGCATTCAGCGCTGCCACCAAGTCCTGCTGCGGTGGAGGCCGCCCCATGCTGGCCATGGGCTTGAGCGCGCGCTGCTCTGCAGCAGCAGCCATCACCATGGCTCCAGGGTGGCTCGCAAACGCGATGACCTGCAGGTCAGGTGATGACAATGGAGAGTCAGGCGCCAGAAGTGCACAGCCTGCACCGCCCCATCCCCTTCAAACACTGGTGTTCTTTGGCATGGCGAATGAGGCACCAGCGATGGGGCAAAATGCTGTGCAAGCATGCTCCGCTCGTGCCAAATTTTGCAGGGCGCAGACGGCTGTACACCGCAAGCCGCTTCAAAAGTATGAGAGCCGGCAGCATTTCTGTGATGCAGCAGCCTGTTGCAGCCACCCCGGACCTTGCAAACACTGATATACAAAGGCAGCACACCACGTGCTGTGCCATAGCATTGTTTCAATCGCCATGGCAGCATCCGCTGGCAAAAGCTTGAACTGCCTACCTTGCCAGTGAAGGTGTGCACGATGATGTCAGGGGTAGCTGGGCTGGTGATGTAGCCGCCATCCACTGACATGAAGGACTCACTGTGCTGCGTGGCCACCCCATCCTTCAAACACTGGTACTAACCAGCAGCATACTACCAGCATAGCAGTGTTCCCACCCCTATGGCAGCACGATGTGAAGCACCACACGCTGGCAAACCTTGAACTGCCTACCTTGCCAGTGAAGGTGTGCACGATGATGTCAGGGGTTGCAGGACTGGTGATGTAGCCACCGTCCACTGACTTGATGGACTCGCTCAGCTGCGTGGCCACCCCATCCTTCAAACACTGGTACTAACCAGCAGCATACTACCAGCATAGCAGTGTTCCCACCCCTATGGCAGCATGATGTGAAGCACCACACGCTGGCAAACCTTGAACTGCCTACCTTGCCAGTGAAGGTGTGCACGATGATGTCAGGGGTTGCAGGACTGGTGATGTAGCCACCGTCCACTGACGTGATGGACTCGCTCAGCTGCGTGGCCACCCCATCCTTCAAATACTGGTACTAACCAGCAGCATACTACCAGCATAGCAGTGTTCCCACCCCTATGGCAGCACGATGTGAAGCACCACACGCTGGCAAACCTTGAACTGCCTACCTTGCCAGTGAAGGTGTGCACGATGATGTCAGGGGTTGCAGGGCTGGTGATGTAGCCGCCATCCACTGACGTGATGGACTCGCTGAGCTGCGTGGCCACCACCAGCTGTGGCTGGCCCTGCCGGTCAACGTCCCACACCTCCAGGGAGCCGTCCTCGCGCCCAAGCACTATGTCAGACTGGCCGGTCTGCGGCAGCAGAGCAGTGAATGATACAGACATGTCAGTGGCAAGTGCGCGGCTGGCCCTGCCGGTCAACGTCCCACACCTCCAGGGAGCCGTCCTTGCGCCCGAGCACGATGTCGGACTGGCCGGTCTGCGGCACGGCAGTGCATGATACAGCATGTCAGTTGCAAAAGCGCCCAAGCACAATGTCAGACTGGCGGCTGGCCCTGCCGGTCAACGTCCCACACCTCCAAGGAGCCGTCCTCGCGCCCAAGCACGGTGTCAGACTGGCCGGTCTGCGGCACAGCAGTGCATGGTACAAACATGTCAGTTGCAAGCACAACTTCAGCACAGCCGGTCAACGTCCCACACCTCAAGCGAGCCATCCTCGCGCCCGAGCACGATGTCAGACTGGCCGGTCTGCGGCAGCAGTGCATGATACAGGCATGTCAGTTGCAAGCGCGCGGCTGGCCCTGCCGGTCAACATCCCACACCTCCAGGGAGCCATCTTTGCGCCCAAGCACAATGTCAGACTGGCCGGTCTGCACCACAGCAGCGCATGATACAGATGTGTCAGTTGCAAGCGCGTCCAAGCACAATGTCAGCACAGCCGGTCAACGTCCCACACCTCCAGGGAGCCATCCTCGCGCCCAAGCACAATGTCAGACTGGCCGGTCTGCAGCACGGCAGTGCATTAAATAGGAATGTCAGTGGCAAGCGCACCTAAGCACAATGTCAGCACAGCCGGTCAACGTCCCACACCTCCAGGGAGCCGTCCTCGCGCCCAAGCACAATGTCGGACTGGCCAGTCTGCAGCAGCAGTGCATGATTCAGACATGTCAGTTGCAAGCGCGCCCAAGCACAAAATCAGCACAGCCAGTCAACGTCCCACACCTCCAGTGAGCCGTCCTCGCGGCCAAGCACAATGTCAGGCTGGCCGGTCTGCAGCAGCAGCACTGATTGATACAGCCCAAGCACGATGTCAGCACAGCCAGTCAACGTCCCATACCTTCAGTGAGCCGTCCTCGCGCCCAAGCACAATGTCAGACTGGCCGGTCTGCAGCAGCAGCAGTGCATGATACAGCCCAAGCACAATGTCAGCACAGCCAGTCAACGTCCCACACCTTCAGTGAGCCGTCCTCGCGCCCAAGCACAATGTCAGGCTGGCCGGTCTGCGGCAGCAGCAGTGCATGATACAGCCCAAGCACAATGTCAGCACAGCCAGTCAACGTCCCACACCTTCAGTGAGCCGTCCTCGCGCCCAAGCATAATGTCAGGCTGGCCGGTCTGCGGCAGCAGTGCATGGTACAACCGTGTCAGTTGCAAGCACAGTGAGCTGATGATGGTGTTGTAAAGAATGCACAGCTTGCACTTCAGGGGTTGCTAGCTAAGGAAGCAAATGCTTCCGCACATTCTTTAGTGCAGTGCACGCCATGGGCAGGTAGAGCGACCTCAAAACTGCAACAGGGCACATGTTCAACAAGTTCACCTTGCTGTAGTCTGCGCCGCAGTGAATGGCTGTTACTGCCGCCCTCACACTGCCGCTGCTGCTCTGGCCTGGGGTCACGAAGCCCTGCCGCACAGTGCCAGCATCCACCAGCAGCTGCACCAGCCGCCCATCTTGGCAGCCGTACAGCAGCTCACGCAAGTTGGAGTGCACGGCAGCAGCTGCTGCTGCGGGCCCGTGCACGTCCGCAACATACCTGGCGCAGCAGCAGCCAGAAAAATACGAAGAAAGTTGGTTGCTGCTAGCATGCTGGATAGCGTGCATGATACGGTGAAGAGTCAACTACTTTCAACATGTTCGGTGATGTGCGCCAGGAATCCTGCGCATGCTGCACAAAGCAACCCATGGCTGCAGGCACGACTCGTGCGATTGAATTGCCATCATCCCTGCAATGCGTGTTTGTAACACATGCTCGTGCCACTTGCACAGTAACAGCAACATTTGGGTCTCTCTGTTTATACCTGACAGCTGTTGGTGGTGAGCCTGTTGCCACCTCCAACAGCGGCTTGCCATCAAGGCCAATGATGCGCACACAGCAGACAACTACCGCCGATATGCTTGGTATTGTATGCTTGCCAGGATTGCTGCTAATGCTATACAAAGCAACCCATGGCTGCAGGCGTGACAATTGAAACCGTGCTTGCCATGTGGGTTTGTAGTACATGCTGGGTCCATTTGCGCTGTCAGTGCATCTTCCAAGTCTCACTGTTCATACCTGACAGCTGTTGCTGGTGAGCCACCTCAAACAGCAATGACAATCAAAAATTGTGCATGCCATCTAAGATGGTGAACGGCCTACGTGCAGCTTCCCCCACAAAACATGCTTGCCATGTGTGGTTGTCGTACATGCTGGTCCGTTTTGCGCTGTCAGTGCATCCTTCATACCTGACAGCTGTTGGTGGCGAGCCTGTTGCCACCTCAAACAGCGGCTTGCCATCAAGGCCCATGATGCGCACGCAGCAGTCGCAGCACGCCACCACAGGCAGCCACTCCGAGGCACTCGGCCCAAGCGGCAGCAACTGCAGGCAGCGGCGATGCAACATATGTATGCATATCAGCCAGAGAAGCAGCTGTATATATAGCAGTGCTTGACAGGCCATGCGCACTGAGAAGCGATGCAAATTTTGTTGTGCCGTGCTACACCAGCAGGCCTGGGCTCCAAACAGTGCAACGCTGTGACTGCTGTCACCAGACAGTCAATGTGTAGGTTACAGGATCTACAGGGTATAGCCCTGCACCCTACACATGTTCCTAGTTCCTGCAACTGCTGCACGATTGTACACGCTGTATCACTCACCTCTGTGGCGCTGATTTTGTCTGGTGCCATGTAGAGGCCCTTGTCAGCGCCCTCAATGAAGTGGTTGTGCACATACTGGCAGCCGGCCCAGATGTGGCTGTCTGCCACTGTCAGGTGCGCAATGGCCTCTGTGAGGGTGCTGCTGAAGCGGAAAAACTCCTTGCCCTTTTTGGTGACGCCACGCACCTGTTTCAGATGCAAGCAGCTGTTTTTAGAGAACATCAAATACGGTTGAAGGACCAACCAGTGCAGGAACAGTTATGCAGCAATCATGCCACGCAGGTGCGCAATGGCCTCTGTGAGGGTGCTGCTGAAGCGGAAAAACTCCTTGCCCTTCTTGGTGACGCCACGCACCTGTTTTGAACGAAAAGCAGCTGTTTGTAATGGACTAATGATCAATAAATACAGTTGAAGGATCAACCAGTGCAGGACCAGTAATGGGTGGTTCAAGGCTGCAGCAATCATGCCTGATACGCGGGGGCAACACCGCCTAGGCTTGCTGCAAGCCAGCTGCATATGTGCTTGCAGGCATCTGACGGTGTTACAATCCCACCGGGTTGGGATGTGCCCGAGCTGCTCACCGTGTTGCCAGCTGCTAGGAAGATTTTGTCAAGCTGCTTCTGACCCCTGCCCAGCACCACTGCTGTCACCTGCAAGCTCACAACAGGTTACACACGAGGCAGCCGTAAGGTGAGAACCACAGGACGTCGTGATTGCATATGGTGCATCTTATGAACATGCATCCTGTACATTCCACTGATGCTGTTGCTGTTGCTGTTGTGCAGCTGCTAAGAAGGACAGTGTGCTGCTTATCTTGCAGGTGGGCCCTGCTACTGCAGGCAGATTTTCGCAAGCAAGCATCAGCTGTTGCACCCATTTGCTGTGCGTCCCCCCTCCAGCTGCATGATGCGAATCTGTAGGATTGCTTGCAGCGCTTCACGTGCCTTTTGCGGCGTTGGCAGTGTTTTGAACGTGAGCGCCACCTCCCCTTTCTTGATGCAGAAGCATTGGACCACACCAGACAGGTCACCAACCGCAATCTTTTGGGTCTTGTTTTCACCCGGCGGCAACACCTGCAGTCAAAAAACTATGAGCAAGCTGGCTATGAGGTGCTGCTGCTTATCCTGGTGTGGGAGGTGCATGTCGCCGCAGCATGCATGTTGGTCCCGATGCAGCAAACTGCTAGCTGAACACACCACCAGTGTGCCGGGTGCTGCAGCATTGGTTTGCAGCAGATCTATGCGGTGTAGTTCCAGCTCCATCAGAGCAGGCTGTCTTCAACTGGCTACAGGCTTGCCCTGCCAATCAGCTGCTGCTGTTCCCTATGCCACGCCGCTGCTGCTGCTGGCAGGCTTCCCACGACATTCAACTACTATGATTAGCAACGGATGGTTCCTTGAGTGTGATCTTGCGCTGTGATTGCTTGTAAAACGGGAGCAAGGCACAACGGGCGCCAAAAGGCAGTAAGATGGGTCTCAGTCAGCAGCTGTGTTCAGGCAGCTGTGTTGAGGCAATTAGATGGGTTGCATCCTGAAATTCAGGCACGATTTTCCCATTTACAACTTATGAGCTACAGGGCCCCGCACGTTCGACTGATGGGTACGTACAGGATGCAGAGCCCTAGCTCCGACAACACAAGCGTGCAAAGCACAGCACAGACGAACGCGCGATCGCAACCGGTTGAACATTGCTTGAACGTGTTGGATCGATGCAATGGCGCCCGAAATCATAACTCTGCAGCTGGGCAGCTACGCCAACTACGTGGGAGCACATTTCTGGAACTTGCAGGTGCTAATCAGTCCTTAGTAGTTGATGTGCTTGGTACATCTATGATGCTGAAGTCTATATGCGCCTGTCGTTGAACAGGATGAAGCCATTGCAGCTGGCCAGCAGGACGACTGGAGCAGCGTGGCTGCCAGCATTGATCATGAGGTCCTGTGCTCATGGTCTGAGGATCGACACGTGAGTCTGCAGGTGGTTTTTGGCGTACCTGTGGCAGCTGTAGCAGGGTGCAACAAGAGCAGCAGCAAGAGGAGCACCAGCAGCAGGGACAACAGCCAGGACAGCAGTAAGCACATCAAGCAGCAAACGCAGCCGCATCAAGGCTGGCGCAGCACTGATTGAGAATTCCCTACTGCCGTTTGCAGGGTGGTGCAAGCTATGCTCCACGCACAGTAGTGCTTGACTTCAGTGGCGCCCTGGGAGGTGCGCCTCTGCTGCTGCCAAGCTGTTGCCAAGCAGATGCTGCAGCAAGGCACTGCTGGTGGTGCGGCTCTTATCACGACGTTGTGTGCAGCACTCTGTCATGCATGTGCGACAACTGCCTGCAGCCTGCGCACTTATGTCTGCCTGCACCACTGAGGTGCATGTGAACATGCAGTCAACGAAAAACAGCAAGGCTAGTCAACGCTACTAGTAGTGCTTCACAACCTGCAGCAAGTAGTGAATAACCGCAATGCCATTTCACCCAACCTCTCAACGCTGCCTTACTGCAGGTGTGAGCTTCTCCCCGGATGCCGCAGAGGCAGTGGCTGCCAGCATGGCTGCAGGCACCTGGTCTGGGCCTGTGCAGGTGCACAGCCTGGGCAGGGCAGCCAAGAGCAGGTTCAGGCAGCAGCTGGAGGCAGCAGCAGAGGCTGACGAAGGCAGGTGTGGGGGCCCTATTTTTACAACATGCAGGAGCTGCTGCTTTTACATTGGACTCCAAGGACTTCGGGAAGTTGTGTTTGGTTGTCCGGCAAGCAGGACACAAGACTGTGCACATTGCGCTGACGGTGCATGGAATTTGCACTTGAAACATGCTAGCTTGAGAGACGCTTGAGGCTCAGAAAGCACGGTGCTTATGTTTCCTTGCTGCGTGCTGTCATGCAGGTGATGAAGCAGCAGCAGCTGCACAGCAGGCAGCGCTGGAGGCAGCTGCACTCTCCCTGCATGAGGAGCAGCAACCCAGGTACTGGACAGACTTTTTGCAGGTAATGGCCAGTTGTGAGCTGGCTGCAGATGGCAATAGTATCAGCAGCTGCAGCAGTGTTGATACGGTTGGTGCAGCTCCTCTGCATATTGATGCCTGTTGCTTCTTGACTCCTCGAATGCCAGTAGCAGCTGACCGCTGCATTTGCGGCGTAGTCTCAGGAGCCACTCTTTGCTGCCGTCGTTGTGCCTGCAAGTGTATCTGCATACCCTACTCACACGCTATGCTGAGTGCGCCTTTGCTTGCAGCGCTGCGTTGCCCTTGTCCTGGCATCTATGATCACTGTTATTTGTCATTCCGCTGCTCTGCCGGTGTTACTGCAGGTTGACTTGCATCCGCACACAGTGCTAACACTGCCTGGTGTGTGGCAGGGCACGTCAGCTTGGCAGGGATGGGGCCCAGCACCTGACAGCAGCAGCAGCAGGGACACAGCAGAGGCAGCAGCAGATAGGGTGCGCTGGTGGGCGGAGCAGTGCGACAGACTGCAAGGTGCGTGGAGGCTCGGCACTACAGGTTTTGCAACGTTTGGGCACCGCAGGAATCGGCAGTGTGATAGCTGCGTAGTTGCGGCAGTATTGCAAGAGCTGCATAAGATGGCAGTGATACCAGGTTACTAAGGGGACGAGCAGCCGCAATGCCCAGCCGGTTGGGTGCAGCCGGCGGGCGTTGTGCACTTCAATGCAGGACACGACAGCAGTTGTTGGTGACAACGTCAGTGCTGGCTAGCAGAGGCGCGTGCCTGCTTTGCACCTCTATCTGCATCAGGAGTTTACAAACACCATGCCTGCCTACCTGCAATTTGACCGTCGGTTTGTTTGCATCAACTGCTCTGTGTAGGGCTGCAGGTGTTAGCTGATGACTTGGGCGGTTGGGGAGGTCTTGGGCGCAGTATAGTGCAGGAGCTACGGGAGGAGTATCCCTCACAGCCCCTGCTGTACTTCTCACTTCAGCAGCAGCAGCAGCAAGCTGCGGGTAACGGCACTAGCAGCAGCAGCAACAGGTGAGGCGGCCGTGCCAGTTTCACATGGTTGTGCTGCGATACGTTGCAGGCGACGCAGCAGCAGCAGCAGCAGCAGCACTGACAGCGACAGTGGCCATGGTGTGCGCTGTGTGCTCAGTAGCACCAGCACAACAACTTGTTGCAACAGCTGTGTGTTGCACGTATTCAGCTGCATGGGGCAGAGCATTGTGCACGCTTCCTACTTGCATCATGAACTTGACTTTGTTTGTGTTGCTGCTTCTGCACTGCCTCACTGCATACCAAATAAGAGTATTAAATATGCCAATAACGCCACTGTCTGCAGGAGGCAGCTGAGCCAGTGCATGAGTGTGGCTGAAGTGACGCAGCTGGCCAGCTTGAATGTGCCCCTGGCAGTGCCTGCAAGCAGGGCAGGCAGCCGCAGCAGCTTCCAGACAGCAGCGCTGCTGGCAGCTGCTGTTGACACCGCCACGCTGCCGCTGCGATGCAGTGGTAAGCATACCCTGACAATTGGCTGGCCTGGTGTGTTTGGACTGCAGACAAACTGCAAATTTTGCTGGTCTTGAGTCATATGCCTGGCGTACGCATATGCAAAGCATGATTAGGATCCATGAAGGACATGGTGGCTGGGACTGTGTGCTGGCGGCGGCAAGAGGGCTGGTTGTGTACGAATCATGTGGTTGCTTGCAATGCACTTGACGGATGCAGCAGCAGATTGTTCGCTTAAACATGTGCTTCAAGCATCCACGTTTGGCAATACTGCTGAAAATCAAGTGCACTTGGAAGACAACCGCGCCATCTGGATGTGTGCTACGTCACCGTTGGCCCCGCTGCCGCTGCCGCTGCCTGCGAGCAGGTGTGCACACAGCAGCAGGTGCTGCATTGGGCTCAACAGACCTGCACTCCCTGTGCCACTTGCTCGCTGGCCCAGCCGCCAACCTAGCAGCACTATCACTGCAGCTGCCACCTGGTTTACTGCCCAACACCTCAGCAGGATCTGCTGACCAGGGCAGCAGCAGCAGCAGTGTCAGTAGTTCACTGCTGAGCTTGGACGGCAGCAGCAGCATCAGCGGCAGCTACCTGTTGACTGCTGGGGTGCAACTGGGGCCAGAACAGTGTCTGTCAGAGTCCCTAACACTGCGCGGTGAGCACGATTTGTTATGAGTGTGATTGCTTTCGAACTCTGTTACAAATGTAGTGATTTGCGTCTGGGTATCAGTTGCCAACAGCTGCTGTGCCTGGATGCATGCCAGCAGCGTGGCAACCTGCACAAAATGAAGTGCTGCAGCTTTTGTGATTGCAACCAGACTCATTTGCAGAGCCCGGCCTGAGTGCTGAAGGTCCTGGATTCATAGGCGTGGTGTGCGCGGCAGCACTGATACTTGCCACATCATATGCAGCTGCTTCGAGCCGCATTGTGACGTTGTGTTGATGCATGTGCTGACGTTTCTATCTTCGCCTGCAGGAGCCCGCGCATCAGCAGCAGGCATTGCCAGCAGCAGCCAAGCAAAGGCAGCACTGGATGCGCTGCTGCTGCAGCGACAGCGTGAAACATTCGGCCAGCACTGCGTGGCTCACGCCTGCATCTCCCCTATGCCGCTGGCATTGCCGCTGTCATTCCCGCAATGGATCGGCAGCACTACAACAGGCGCGGGTGGCACCACCAGCAGCAGCAGCAGCAGCAGCAGTGCTGCTGGATTGCCAAATCCCTTGCTGTCAAGGCCAGGCATGGCAGCTGCAGCCGCGCCGGGTGTGCTGACGCGGCTGACAGCAACAGCAAGCTTTGAAGGTGTGCTGACTGCCCTGAGCAGCAGCATGCAGCGGCTTGTGCCGACAGGGCTGGGCAGAGTGTGCCTGGAAGAGTGGGGTTATAGTGCTGGGGATACGGATGAGTTGCAGGAGCAGCTGATGCAGCTGGCGGGGCGCTACAACAGTCACGACGATATGTAGCACCACAAGTCGGCAGCCTGGCTGCTGATTTGCGGTGACGCTGCCAGTAAATTTGGGCAGGCATGGTTTGATCACTACTGAATCTCTTTCTGGTGCAAGGCAGGAGCTGTGCGCCATCTCTGTTGTATGGGCGTCCGTATTGCATTGGCCAATGGCCATGGTCTGCTGCTTTGGTGCTGCAGCTTACCCGCCTTACCTTTGGCACAGCTGCTTTTCGTGCTTAGATGTTGCACGAGGTCAATGGTTCCAGATCCAGCTGCAGTGCCATAGTTTTGGGAACACGGCTTGCTCAGCAGTAGCAGCTCCTTGAACATCACACTTTCTGACTGTGACGGTGATCACCTTTCAAAGCACGATATGCAGAAGGTGCTGTTGGCGCCAACAACACATAAACGATCAAGTAATCTGGTGTTTCGCGAAGAACTGCCTCAGGCAAAGCCCTCCCTTCCCCTGTGCGTGTGCGTGCCCGCGGGGTTGTAGCCCTGCCTAAGCCCGAGCACTCGTTTCAGCTCGTTTCAAAAGCTGCTTTATCGCCCAAATGATAATACTCTGTTGGTTGCTGTGTTGCAACGCCTTCATGTCTTGTGCGTGGCTACGGAGACGCAGGCGTGGACCCACTGACCCTGCTGTAAGTCCAAAACTAAACTATTGTTGTAGAACGAGCTGTCTGTCAAGCAGCAAGCCTGCGGAGTTCACCATCTTGGACACATAAGACTGCAGATGGTTTACACAAGCCTGCCTGATGTGTTACAGAGTCAAGCAGCCCAACTGCGTAAAAATCAGTCATGATGGGTGCTTACAGCACTCAGGATCCGCGATAGGAGCAAGACCGTGTGCACCTTGGCTGCTGATGTGGACAGCCAGTTCAAAAGAGCAAGCCCTCGCACAACAAGCAGCTCTTGTTCTGAGTGCCGATTTTACAGCAGGAATTTCACTGACGCTTCTCGAAACACTTGGTAACGCTTGCAGTGCGTGAGAGCAGTGCACTCGGCAGGCAGTCAACAGGAACTGTATAGCTGCTTCCCAACTCAATGCTGCGGCTTATCGAAACACTAAATACGATACTAGAAGCAAAGGACGAGCTGAAACGAGTGCTCGGGCTTAGGCAGGGCTACAACCCCGCGGGCACGCACACGCACAGGGGAAGGGAGGGCCCCGCCATGTCATGTACAGACAGGACAAACTGGCAATGGCCTGTGTTGCCACATTCGAAGTATTTATACCTACGCTTTACTACCTGGTATAAGCACAAATGTGTGCTGCATTCAATGTTCGCATGCCGTGAGAGCGAAACCATGCGCATCCTGAAAGCATAGTAAGCGTGTTTTCATACTCAATACCCTGAAAGCAACCAAAGGTAACCACCGAGTGCGCCATGTTGGCCCACCACCACAGGTCCTTGTTGGTACCAGCAGCAGCAGCACTGTCAGGCCGGCAGTGCTCACCGGCGGTCAGGCCAGCTCCATCTCGCAGCACGCACTCGTTATGTGCCGGAAGCAATAGCAAAGATGCGGAACCCGCTCCCGAGGCCACAGATGGTAGGTGCTAAAGGATGTCATTGCCCTTTGACAGGCATCACATGTCCACTGTTACTTCTGTTTGCGTCTGCTGCTGCTAAGCCTGCGTCTCACAAGCTTCCTGTGCTGTTCATCCTGCAGAGGAGCTGCTGCGTCAGCTGAACTCTGGCCACATGTGGCTGCCGTCTGAGGAGTCTGATGACTTTGGCCTGGATGACGTGGCTGCGCACGTGGCCAACAGGAACCAGGCGCGGCGCCTGGACCTGGCAGCAGCCAGCAGAGCAGGCAGGGGCAAACGCAAGGGGGGTGCCAAGCGGCAGCAGCAGCAAGCCCCCAGCACGCTTGGTGAGATTGACCCTGCCAGTGGCAAGCTGCCAGGCTGGGTGACTGAGCTGCAGGGCGCAGGCTTTGACGTCCTGGGCAGGAACGGCGAGCTCTTCCTGCAGAGGGGCGCAGTGCAGCAGCAGCAGCAGCCCAGCAGCAGCAGCAGTAGTGATGGTGGTGCGAAGGCCAGCAGCCAATCAAGAGCGCCACAGCAGGCTGACGGCGGCAGCCAACCACGCGTGCAGCAGCAGCAGGCATCTGTGAGCACTGGCGTTGCAGTCAGCGACAGGAGCCTTGCTGTGCGGTCTGAGTTTGATCCGCTGCTTTGGCGGCAGCGGTCCAACAGTAGCGGTGCAGATAGCTTAGCTGGGGACTCCTGGTACACGCAGCCTGCGCGTAGCAGCAGCGCTTCTGCTGTTGCTGATGCAGCAGCAAGCAGGTTGGATAGCAGTAGCAGCAGCAGAGGACGGCCGGGGCAGGCAAGCACTGCAGCCGCGCGTGCCAAGGCGTGCCGTGATGTTCAGCGGCGCCTGCTGGGCTTCCAGCAGCCTGAGCAGCTGCTGGGCTACATTGAGGCCTGCTTCCCTGACTGGGCAGGCAACGGCTGCTGGCTGCTGCACCAGCAGCGGGCAGGAGTGGTGGTGGCACCCACGCCTGCAGAGGCAGCTGCTGCACTGAAGGGAGTGGCGCTGGCAGCAAAGCGTGCAGGCTTCAGCGCGGTGCAGACGCAGGGCCTGGTGAGCAGCGGCAGGCACTGACGGCAGGCCAGGGCTCGCTTGAGCAAGTAACAGCGTCATGAATGCCTTCATACTGACTGGCTGTTGCTGCAAAGATAGCAGTGCAATGCATTGGCAGGGGCATAGTTCGCTTGTGCAGCCTGCCGGCACTTGCGTAGGTCTCAGCTGGTTGCCTTGCCCCCTCCCTCTGCGCGTGCAGGCGCGTGACAGGCGTGTACTGGGGCTGGTGGAGTGTCTGCGGCTGGCCGCGCCGCGCGCCCCCGCGCACCAGGATCCAGCCATCACGCAGCGCCTCTGGTCCATCGCCAAGGCCTACTGGCTGCAGGCCGGCGCAGCAGCGACAGCAGCCCAGCAGCAGCTGCTGGCAGCAGCACGCGTGGTTGCAGCAGACCGTGGCTCACCAAGCGACAGCAGCAGCAGCAGCAGCAGCAGTGCGGCGCTGAACGGCAGCGCAGTTCCCTCGCTGGGCCCGCTGCTGGCTGGGCTGCAGGCTGCTGGGCTGAAGCTGAGCCGCGAGCAGCTGGCTGCAGCGCAGTCGCTGATCAGTGCGCGGCAGGAGGACGCAGTGCGGCAGCAGGCCTGGGTGAGCGCGCTGTGGGGGCTGGCGTCCATTGGCGGCCCGCTGTTCTTCCAGGCTGAGGTGGACGCACTGGCACAGGTGAGCTGCGCAGGAGGGAGGGGGGCCCGCTGGCTAATATGGGCCTGCCAGGCGCTGACAGGGCACAGCCCGAGCTGTGGTGCTGCGCTTACATTATAGTTGCACTGTGTGTGCAGGCAGGCAGTGTCTGTGGGCCTTATCTTGGCAATGCTGGTGGTTTGGTGCTGTCATCCCATGTAGCTCTCCGCCTTGTTCCGTGTCTGCTGCTGCGCACAGGTTGCTGCGCTCAGCCGCTGGCAGCTGAACAGCTTTGAGCTGTCTGACGTGCTGTGGGCGCTGGCCAGCAGCCGCCACTGGTGCCCCCTGCTGGGCCAGCTGGAGGCCAGCCTCATGGCTGCAGGAGGCCCCGCGGCCTGCAGCGCGCCCGAGCTCATCACCGTGCTCTGGTCGTTTGCCACGCTCTCCCACGCGCCTCAGCAGCTGCTGGCGGAGCTGGATGCCAAGGGCTGGTGCGTGAGGCCCAGCAGCGAGCTGCCAGCAGCACAGCGCAGCAGCATGCAGCAGAGCCGCACACCCAAGGCAGCCAAGCAGCAGCAGCAGGATGTGGGCAGTGCCGGCAGCCCCGCGTGTCGGCTGTCGGAGCTGTCAGGCAGCCAGCTGAGTGCGCTGGTGTGGTCGCTGGCGTGCCTGCAGCAGGTGGAGCGCCCGCTGTTCAGGCAGGCGTGGGTGGAGGTGTGCAGGCGGGGCCCCAGCCTGGCTGGTGACGTGCGGCAGCTGGTGCGCGTGCACCAGGCAGCACTGGCTGTGCAGCTGGAGGCCAGCTACAGCCCCACGGAGCTCTTCTGCGACCAGGGTGAGGCACGCACAGCAGGGCAGGCAGTGCAGTGCATGCTGCCTCCATACTACAGCACATTGGTACACACCCATGGCTGTTGCTGACACGCGCTGGCAACCACGCTTGTGCCATACTGAGGAGAACTGCATCGTTTGAAGCCACGTTTGTTGCAAAGCCAATCTTCGTGCTGGCATTCAGGCTGTTCTTGCTCTGCTGGCTGGCTCACATTCCGCTCCAATGTATTGCCGTGGTTGAAACAAGTGCACTGCCTTGCCGCTGCCTGCAGGCACCCGCCAGCTGCTGGATGCTGCCGCCAAGACCTTCAAGCAGCAGAGTGGCGCGCTGCAGTCCAAGGTGCACAGCACATACCAGCGCAGCATTGCTTCAACGCTGACCAAGATGCGCGTCATGCATGTGCTGGAGGACAACACCACAGGTGGGACGCCAGCAAGAGGGCAGCACAGCGGCAGCCCGCATGGAGCCAAGCATGCTGCAACACGTCCAGTTGTTGTACAAGCTCGTTTAAGAATTGACTTTGCGAGGCAGGCACGATGTTGCTTAATGCCCAATGTGCAAGCACGTTGGATTTCACCAGCACAGCACCAGCAGAGCGTGGCTGGCTCGCCACAGGCTGTGGGTTCTCAGCTGCTGCGTCACTCTCCCTTGCGTGCGCTGCTGCAGGCTATGCTATGGACATCACCGTGCCTGGGCTGCGGCTGGCCATTGAGGCTGACGGCCCCAGCCACATGTCGCGCACGCGTGCCGGCAAGGGCTGGCATGTGATGCTGGGCGCCACGGCCATGAAGCGTCGCCACCTGCAGGGCCTGGGCTGGGCCGTGCTCAACGTGGCCTACAGCGACTGGGACGCGCTGCAGGGCGAGGCGCAGCGCGCCGCCTTCCTCAAGCAGCAGGTGGCAGCGGCAGTGGCAGCAGGGGGCAAGCAGCCCGAGTAGCTCGTGTGATGTTCCTGTTTTATTAGGCGCTTGGTTGACATGGTTCCCACACACGTTGCACGTTGCACCGGTGTTTGGACTGTTGCTCAACATCAGGTTCCATACATATTGCAGCACGTGCTCCCTCCTCCTTCTGCTCTGGTGGGGCGCTGGGTCTTGGCAGTGATACTATCATAGCCGATATTCTATACTTGAAGGGCCTTTATCATGGCTTGCCAAGCCATATTGGTAGCATGATGTAGCTAGACTGGCTTCAAACCATCGCATGGCTGTTCAGGTTCCCATGTAAAGAATGCAGTGGTACTTGAAGGCGCTGTGTTACTGTGTACAGTACGCGCTTGTAATACCTTTTCTGAGAGTATTCGGTGCTTGTACTAACAGCATGGCATCGCCAACCTAGGCGCAACAATGTTCCCTCCTTACAACGATCAACAGAAGGCAGCTTGGGAGGCGAAACCCATAGCATTACAGAACAGGCACACCATTGGGTTTGGGGTTTTGCAAAGCGCGCTTTTGTCAGCACATACAGCACAAGGACCATCAACGTCGTCAGCACTGGCGCGCGACCACCAACGTTTGAGTTCAGCGCAGCTTCGTGCCACACCAGCCGCCAGCACACACGCCACCCGTCCTTGATCACACAGCACCCCTGACTACATGCAAAAATGCATACCATACATGGTTATATTAGGCAACTTGCTCTTTGAGCCAAAACTGGGCACGCTGGGCATAAGACACAGCCACCGCCATTGCCAGCAGGCATTCCAGGAGCACCACTGCATGTCACACAGTGGCCGCTGCCCAGCTTGCCATGCACATCAAGTTCATGCTGCATGCTGTTCACAATACCACGCACCAAAGCACAAATATGAAACTGCACTGTAAAGACCATGCTGCTAGGGTTGCACAGTGCCCACCGGCCTTGCGGGCGGTGGTGTGGCCTCGTGGCTGCTGAGCAGTCACCAATACACGCCCGCACCGTCAGATAGTAACAAAGAACAGATCAAATCGCAAACATGTGTTGTTGCAATGTAGGGTTGCTACCCCCCAGTAGCTGCAGCAACACACGCAGCACGTGCCACACCCGAGCATGCCACAGAGCTGCCAGCTCTGCCAGCTGCCAGCTCTGTGGCACAGACATGGCTAGTACAACATACCCAAACCAGAAGATGCATGCGGCCAGCCAGACCCCACTGCATAGATAGTAAACTGAGCACCATGAGCACGTGCCATCAACATGTACAGCACAGGGTCAATGTGTGGGTTCCACAGCGCCCTGTGCAACACTGAGTGGCCGCCAAGCCACGAGCTGGGCGATGGCAGCAAGTACAAGCTTGCACACCACACGCAGAGGCACGGATGTTTGCTGGCCACTAGTCGAATACACAACATCAAATGCATGTATCCCTGCTGTCAACACAGATCAAGTACTGCACTGCTGCGCCCCCCCCTGTAAGACACGGCACATGCGATTACTAGTGCATGCGGTTCATCAGCAGTACAACGGCATGATCCAGGGCTCACAGATGATGGATAGGTTTGGGTTCAAGCGGAAAGTGTGCAAGCAGCAGACCCTTGCAGCGCCCTCACACTCTCTTGCCAGGGGCAAAAGCACTCACAACAATCCCGTAGCAGCAGACCCCGCCCCCGACACAACCGGCCTGCCTGCCTGCCCTCAGCTCATCGACAGTGCCAACTTGAGCAGCTGCTGCGCTGTCAGGTCCACCAATGGGCGCCCTGCCGAGCCCAGTGCGTCAGCGCGAACACGGCAAGTGCCTGATGGAAGCTGCCCCGCATCAGGCGCAGGCCCGGCTGCAGCTGCTGCATCCCTGCCTGGCTCTGCTGCCTGCTCTGCTGCCTGCTCAGCGGCGCCGCTTGCAGCGCCGTCCATGCTGCTGGCCTTGCTGCCAGGCCCTGCACCTGCGCCTGCTGCAGCATCGGCAGCAGCCGATGTGCTGCTGCGGCGTGTCTTGGCCTCCCCAGTCACTTCATCGTCATCGTCATCGCCATCGTCATCGCCATCATCATCATCGTTCTCTCCGTCACCTGTCAGGCGCAGCCGCTTGCCTGCCTCCGCACCCGCTGCTGCTGTGGGCCTGCCTGCTGCAGCTGCTGCTGGGGCCGGTGCTGGGGCTGGCTGCTGCGGGGCCAGGTCGGGCTGGTGGCCGAGCGTGATGCGCACAAAGGGCCACTCCATCATCTCAGCGCACGCCTCCTCCTCAGGGCCGTCACCCAGCACAATGTACCTGCAGGAGCGCAACGCCCAACGTGCGTCAGCAAGCAGTGTTTGCAGTGTTGTGGGCTGCATGCTATGCACAGTGTGCATGCCGGCTGCCCTGCCTCACTCTGCAACTGCACTCGGGATAGCCTTGACTGACAGCAGCTGACAAATGACAAGCTCACTACCTACAAGGCAGCCCAGCACAATGCAAGCAGCACAAACAGCTGTCAAGACACTCCCGCCATCCTGAAAGCTGTGCTGCTCCTGCTCTGCTGCTGCTGCACCCAGGCCCTGCTGCCGTGCGCACCCACGCACCGTGCCTTGGGCCCATACTTCTCCGCGATGCGCCTGAAGCAGCCCATCTTGGCGGCAGAGGACGCCGAGTACACGTCGGCCACGTCAAACGCGGCGTCCAGCTTGAACAGCATCAGCTTGCCCAGCAGCGGCACCAGCTGGCTGTTGCCCACCAGCACGTGCGTCACCAGCAGCTGATCACTGCTGGACAGCGCCTGCAGCAGGCCCCGCGCAGCGCGCAGCCAGCCGCCACAGGCCGCGTCCAGCTCCTCCCACAGCTGCTCGGCAGCGCGCGCGTCAGCCTTGGACAGCGGCAGCACGCCAGAGCCGGCATCATACACCTGGCAGCAGGCAGCGTGCAGGCAGGCAGTACGGCAGGGTCAGTAAAGCAGACGGCGCCACAACGTCTGGAAGTACCAGTAAGACAGAGCTGAAGGTTTGATCACTCTTGCATGGGTATTCTTGAGTGCCATCATTACACCTGCAGGAGCACAGAGCCATGCCTGCCACCAACCAAGGCCCCGCTGGACATCAAGCAGCATACGGCGCTGATGCCTTTACATATCAGCACTGCCAGCCATACAACATCCTTCCTTTTCCATACATCAGCACACTGCCAGGCATGCTGCCCCCCTCAGGCACCCTCTCACCTTTTGTATCTGCTGCCACAGGCCCTTGAGCACGTCAGGCGTGGGGCCCAGCCTGAAGGGCCGCAGCAGCAGCTCAGCCTCAGGAGGCCCAGCAGGGGTGCCAGCAACACCACAGCCGGCTGCAGGAGCGGCGTCAGCCACGCCATCTGCTGCTGCTGCTGCTGCTGCTGGCACAGCCGCTGCTGCTTCTGAGTTGCCATTGGCTTTTGCTGCTGAGGGAGTGCTGTCACGCTCACTGTCGGCAGCACTGTCAGCACTGCCAGCCTTGTCACTGGGCTTTGAGCTGCCATCAGCAGCAGCAGCAGCGTCTCCAGCAGCAGCAGCAGCAGCAGCATTGCTGCCTTCACCAGCTGCAACACCAGCAACTGCTGCTGCTTGCTCCTGGCCAGTGCCTGCAGGCTCGTCCACATCCATAGCGTCACAGCAGTCACCAGCCAGCTGCTTAGCAGCAACCGGGCTGGCCTTGCCCTGCTGCTGGTCTGCCTGCTTCTTGTCGTTCTCTTGCTGCTGCTGCTCCTGCTGCTGCTGCTGAACTTTGCTGCAGCTTGCACTGCTGCCAGCAGCAGCGTCGACAACAGCTGCCTCCCCCTGCTGCTGCTGTGTGCCAGCCTGCTGCTGCAATGTATCACGCTGTGATCGCTTGTCAGCCTGCTGTATGTCCCCATCCTGCTGCTTTGTGTCCCCATCCTGCTGCGTTGTCTCCCCATCTTGCTGTTGCTGCTGCTGCCGCCGCTGCTGCCTGCTGCGCCGCTGCGCGTACTGAGCAGCCAGGCGCCACACGTCACTGACATGCACCAGGTCCACATCCTCCAGCTGAGCACCGCCAGCCAGGCAGCACAGGAGTGAAAAGACGAGAAGCAGAATTGAGTCAACAACATGACAGCCTCAGATATATACATCCTGCACAGGTCGGCATGCATGGCAGCGGCAGCTCTGCCAGAGAATGGACCCATCTGCCTCAACACTTCAACGCTAAATCTACTCCAGACACATGCACAGGCCACCACCCACCACCCCGAGCCCACGACCCGTCCGTCCATCGCCACCACTGCCCCCCAGCCAGCTGCCACCCAACCAGCCAGGCGCACCTGCTGGAAGAAGAGCTTGTCATCAGCCAGCTGCAGCACCAGCCGCTGCATCTGCCGCGCCAGCCCAGCCAGCTCAGCCCTGTCAGCGCCCTCCTCGCCGCACGCTGCTGCGTAGCTGCCGCTCACCAGGCTGTGCAGCAGGATGAGGCTCTCGTCAAGGTCCCACACAAACACCGCGTGCTGCAGGCAGCGGCAGCAGCAGCAGCAGCGTGGCAAGTCAGATGGGTGTGGTAACTAACTGGAGATGCACTCACGGCACAGCACGAAACGGCATTGCATGAACCCATGTGTACCAGCTGGCCTGTTGCTGCAGCCATCAACCGAAGACAAATGCTGAACTCCTGCACACTTGCGGCATGCATACCAGAGGTTCACCCATATGTGTTGCAGGATCCCGGCAAAGCCAGCAAAGCTGCTGTCACGGGCACGCTGTGCACTCACGTGGTTCTTTGGCGGCTGCGGCTTGACGATCTGCAGCCTCATGCCTGCCTGCCCTGCCAGCAGGTGCTTGTGGCGGTGGCCCAAGCCCACAGGGGGCAGCCCCAGCAGCGCACGCCGCGACATGGGCCCAGCAGGCACAGCCGCGGCGTCATCGCTGCTGCTGCGGCGCGCTGCCTCGTCATCATCATCAGCATCGTCGTCAGCGTCATCGTCCATGGCGCTGTCACTCGTGGGCGCGCTGCTCATGCTGGCGTCAGGGTCGTCGTTCCTGCCCCTGCAAGCCCTGCTCGCCTTGCTCTGCTGCTGCTGTTGCCGCTGGTTTGACCCGGCCTGGGCCGCAGCCGCTGCTGCCAGCAGAGCCGACTGGTGCTGCTGCAGAAGCTCCTGCGATGCTGGCATCGCTGCAGCCGCTGCTGCTGCCAAGGCACCATCTAAAGCTGCAGCAGCTGCGGCAGCATCACGCGCATTGCCGCCAGAGTTGGCAGCATCGCTGCTTGGGCTGCCTGTGCCTGGCAGATGCTGTGGCGGCACATACGCGCCCGGGTGCGGCTGCTGAGCAGGCCGATTGCTGCTGCTGCTGCCTGCCTGCCTGCCACCCCGGGCTGCACCTGTGTTGACTGACGGCAAGCCCAGGCCGTCAGCATATGCTGCAGCAGCGCCCGGGTGCACACCCTGTCCCTGCCTGTTGGACTGGCCCAGCAGTGACGACCTGGCCTGGCCCCGCTTGCCTGCCAGCCTGTCCCTGCCCGGGCCGCCCTTGTTGTACACCAGGCCGCCGCTGCCGGGCAGCCCAGCCAGAGCAGAGAAGCCCCCATCGCCCGCGTCCGTGAAACCCCTCTGCTGCTGCTGCTGCAACAGCAGCATTTCCAAGTCCTGCTGCTGCTGCAACGCCTGCATGTGCTTTTGCTGCTGCTGCATCTGCTGCTGACGGTGCAAGTGGAGGCGCACCTGCTCCTCCTGCTTCTGCTGCATCACCAGCTGCTCCTGCAGTTGCAGTGCCAGCTGCTGCTGCTGTGCCAGGTCATTCTGCTCCTGGTCCTGCTGCGTGACGCCCATGATCAGTTGCTGCAGCAGGGCCTGCTGCGCAGCATCCAGCTGGTGGTCCTGCTGGGGCTGCGGCTGCGGCTGCGCTGGCTGCTGCGGCGCTGGCTGCTGCTGCCGGGTCTGCTGCAGCAGCTCTGCAAACTGCAGGGCAAGGAAAGACAGCCGTGGTGCAGGATTGTTGAACCTTGACACAGCAGGGCTGTAGAAAAATTAAAGGTGATGAACACCTGCACAACATCGCTTGCCCAGCAGTAGGCCTTCAGCATATGTGAGCTTCACAGCCTGAACATGCAGCTCTCACTTGGAAGCACCAGCAGCATGGAGTGAGCGGTGCTGGCGTCCCTAAGCAAGCCCCCGCGCACCTCTGGGAATGCTGACATAATCTGCTTGGCGATATCGTCCAACGAGTTGTCCTGCACCTGGCCCATTGCGCCAGCAGGGTTGGCAACGCTGCGTGATGTTCCTCGAGCAGCTGGCCGCTCCTCTTGGATTTCGTCAGCTGCCGCAGCAAGCAGCGATATTCCCTGCCTGACCTGCCATTCCGGATCAGGCTCGTTGTACAGCGCTGACGCCTGGCCTTGCTTCGGACGCCGGGAGGCCTGGTGTCGCTGCCGCTGTTGGTAGGCCGCTGGTGCAGCCTGGCCTTCCTCCGCTTGACCCTGAGCGAGAGCTGCGGCCAGCATCGCTATCTGGTCGGGGCTGAACATGCTGCGTGGCCTGGACTCGCAACAGTGAACAGTGAATTTTGCTGTGGTGAACTAGCTGATTTGCTTCGGTAGCTGCTCCACACGTCCTGCTATGATACTAAGGAACCTATACATATATCTATGGAACCGGGACAATCCATTGCGAAGCTCTCTGGTAGTCCAGTTGTTGGCTTCTTGAGTTGGGCTAGCCAACTAGAGGCAAATGGCTTAACGAAGGCAATGCAACACCTGCTATACGCAAAGCAGCTGGTCGCTGCTAGCGCTGCCCGACTTTCGCTAGGAACAGTCGGTGTTCAGTGAGATGAACAGTCGACACGTCGCTCGTCACGGAGAGCGCCTACAAACAAACGAATACTATTGATCCTCAAGCCCAATGCCCGCGTGATCACTGCAGAGCGGAACTCGAACATTGTCACCACCAAGCACATCACCAACTCCCAACTCCACTGCCACAGCACCCTGTTTGCCCCATTGCCTACCGAGCTGTGTGCATGCACCTGTAACTGGATTACTGCAACCAAGTATCGTGCTAAACTATAGCATGGTGTGCCTTCAAGCATCCCTTCCAGGCTCCCTGCGGCTGGGGCCACAGCGCGGTGCAGGATCACTGCTGCTGCTCCACCAGCGGGAGCGTCTAGTAGCAACAGCACCAAGGTTGCTGCTGACACGTGCACAGTCAGCAAGCACCACTGCAGCAACCTTTGCAGTGAACTGTCACAGCAGCCAGCGCTTGGCAAGGTGAGTGCATGGATATTGGTGCGGCCTGCCTTGCTGCATAAGTCTACACAGAGCAGTTGGACGCTAGCGCATGCGAGGCCCGTGCCTTGTCTGCTTGTATTGCAGGGCACGCACGGTGATCACGCACAACAGCAGCGCTGTGGCTGCCGAAGCAGCCCCGGAGCCGCAGGTCGTGCCGCTGTATGCTGGCAAGAAGGCTGTGGTGGTGGGCGCAGGCCCCGCAGGCTCCACTGCAGCCATGTTCCTGGCACGCCAGGGCTTCAGCGTTGACGTGTATGAGCGGCGCCCTGAGCCCAAGCAGGATGCTGTGGACACTGGCAGGGCCTACATCATCATCCTCATCCCTAGGGGCCAGGCAGCACTCAAAGAGGTGAACAGCAGCAGCCACACGCAGGCGGGGGGCGGCGCGCCAGAATCACTGCAAGTGCTGCTTGCTGCTGTGGCATTGCTTGTCAGCAGTGTGCAGGTGGACGGCAACGGAACGCAGATGTTCAATGCACTGTGTTGCAAGTGCTGCTGCCACAGCCATGCGTTGTCAACGTATGTGTGTCTGCATGTATGGTGTTTACCAGCATGTGCTGAACCCCTGCACTGGAAATTCTCCTGGTTGTGCATGTCACAAGAACATTCACATGTCCCACCTCCTGGTGCATGCCATCTTGGTTGATGCTCATGGTCAGCCCGCATCCACCTGCCGGCCATTCCCTGTTGCCTGCTGTGTGCTGCAGCTGGGCGTGCCGCTGCCCAGCCAGCGCGAGTTCATCACCAAGGGCACAGTGCGCCACGACAAGAAGGGCAAAATAGGCATCAGCCGTGAGGAGGGCAACGTCACATTCTCACGCAGTAGCCTGGCGCAGTACCTCATAGGTGCGCCAGCACGTGCCCTGCTGCGCGTGCTGACTTGCTGCGCTTAGTATTGCACGGCCCTGTTGTATGCATGCCTGCTGCAGCCTATCACTACTGTCATTGAAAATACATGCAGGCGGTCACCCATTGTTTCGTGGTTGCCCTTGCTGGCTGCAGACCAGGCGCGCCAACGGTACCCCAGGCAGATCACCTTCCACTTTGACAGCGCGTGTGCAGGTGTGCCCGAGAAGGATGCAGCCCGAGCATGCACACTGCGCCCAAAGCATCCAGGCCAGCAGGAGTGCTACTAGCAATGAATATGCATGCATCTTGTTGCTGCAGCCAAACCCGTGCAGTTGCTGACCTACGCAGTGACGTCTGATTTTTGCAGGTCTTGTGGCAGGCTGAGTGCTGAACTTATGCTGAGGCATGCCAATACTTGTCCACGCGCGCATGCAGGTGTTGACGTCCAGCAGCGGCAGGTCAGCTGCAGCGCTGCTGGCGGGGGCACTGTGCAGCAGCAGTACGACCTGCTGGTGGGCGCTGACGGTGCAGGCTCCGAGGTGCGCAAGGCGCTGCAGCAGCACTACCCCGACATGCAGGTCACCATTGACGACAGCGGGCGCGAGTACAAGGTGTACGGCGGCGTGCGTGGCGACATAGAGCCAGACGGTGAGGCAGGTGCAGCTGGGCTTGAAGCAGCACTAGCACGACTGCTTTGCGGACTGCATGCGGTGATGCCGCTGATGTGACAGGCGCAGCAGCAGCTCACTATAGTCTGCCATATATATGCAAACGCTAGTCTGCAGGCTATCCGTATGGCTGATGCGGGTTTGCTGCTGCAGTGTCTCAGCAAGAGTCAACAACTTTTTCTTACTGCGATAGGCACCAGAGTGGCACACATGACCGCGCACTGTGAATGCTGTGGCTGACATGGTGTCGCAGAGTTCAAGAAGGACCCTGGCGCCACGCTGCACCTGTGGTCATCTGACGACCCCTGGACCACAGTGACGGCGCACTCCAACCCTGACAGCACCTACTCAGGCACATTCAGCCTCAAGACAGGAGGCTTCTCGGGTGCGGGCTCGTGCGCGGTTGCGGCAGCAACTGCATGCTGACACAACATGAGGACACTGTTAGGCACAAAGTGCACATGGTGGGGCAACAAGCAGCTAGCAACTGCTGCGGCAGGCTCAGCGAATGTGGCAGCCACTGACTCATGCACTTGTCCTAAGCCACAAGCATGTGCAGCTGCCTCATGCCAAGCTTTGTATGCTGCTGCTGCAGACCTGAAGACTGCTGCTGACTACGAGGCGCTGCTGCGTAAGAAGTTTGTGGGCGTGCCTGAGGACTGGGTGCCAGCCATTGCTGAGCAGGCGGCAGCGGCAACACCAAGCCCAGCAGGTGCGGCTGACAGCCTGCAAGAGCAGCTGTTGGGGTGGCCTGCTCCGTTCCGTCATCGTGCATGACAAACTGTACCCTCTGCACAAGAGAGTGTCAGGGCTGTGGCGCTTCTGGTACATCCGCGGCCAACTGGCATCCATCTCAAACGCAGTTTGCCCATGTGTGATGGCTGCAGGCAAACGTGTGCGTTGCTCAAGGCTGGATGGACCTGGGGTGCTGCTGCTGGGCGACGCTGCTCATGCTGTCACACCTGTGTTTGGTGAGTGAGTTGCTTTCTGGCCGTACAGCTGCATTTCGTACTGCTGATGGCTGTGCTGGTGCTGGGGTGCTGACACCTGCGGGTGTATGCCTGCTGGCATATGTTTTGGTCATTGTAAAGAAGTTAGCGTCATTGTAGCACTATATCAACTCAACGCTAGTGGCTAGGGATGTCTGTCGACATGTGCCTGCATGACGTCATGGCATGCGCTTGCCTGCTGCAGGCCAGGGCGCCAACTCTGCGCTGGAGAGCTGCAAAGTGCTGGGCAGTGTGCTGGCTGAGGCTGGTGGTGACGTGAGCCAGGTGCCGCAGCGCTTCACGTCAGCACGGCTGGCTGACATGCACGCACTCAACGAGCTGGACGCCAAGGCCTACAGCTTCTTCAGGTGCGCGGACAGTGGCACACAATTGCATCCACTGTGGGTCTGCAGCTGCAACCTGGGTCAGTCTCTGGTGTTGTGCATATCAAACAACACTGGCTTTACGCAGCAGCACAGATGAATATGAAGCGCTTGTTCGGTGTATTGCAAACCTTGCCACCCCACACATGCAGCAGACAGCCCTGCTTGCGACGAGCACCATCAATCTGTTGTATGTGTGCAGCCACTGTTGCACCCTTTGCACGAGGCCATTACGAATTCTGTGATACAACCCCGCAGGCGGCGTGGTCTGCTGGACCCCGATTTTCTGCAGCTGTTGAGCCACGTGCTGCTGGGCACCATTCTGTCCAAGCTGCTGCCCTTCCTGTACGGGTCAAAGCCAGCACTGCTCAAGCTGGGCAGCACCGCACCGTACAGCACAATCGTTGCTGCTGTAAAGCGGGATAGCATCATGGCTGCTGTTGGGTTTGCGGCGCTGGGCGTGTGGCTGAGTTTGAAACTGGCAGCTAGATTTATGACGGGTGCCTAAGGTGAGATACAATGTTGTGCTGTGCAATATTTTGCCCACAGTGCCACCATGGTGATCCGCTGAACAATGCATGCTGCTGTTGTGCTGCAAGTGCTCTTCTGTGAACAAGCAGTTGTGTGCAGCAGCTGTCGCTACTTTGCAGCCGTGTATTGTCAGTAAAACCAGTGTTGGGTCGAGACGCCACTAACCATTTCGCAGGAAGAACACCTGTACTGACTTACTGTGCAACCTAGCACCGTAACTGTTGAGCAGATACTTGTTTTACCACATTGTCAATGCATCAATATGCCTTATCCAGGCACATTTTCAGACTGGCAACTTTCATGTGGTGCAGCATGCATGATCTACCCCTGGGCATACTGGTGCACAAGTATGCTCATTCCCACATCATCCCAGCAACCTCAACTCATCACAACTTGCGCAATCCACAATATCACTCCACTTCTTCATGACATGCTTCGGCCGACAGGTTCACCGCCAGTGCAGTGCAGCAGCGGCCTGCAGGTCACTCCTGCTCATTGGCGGCGTCACCGGTGTGTTTCATCTCGGTGGCGCTGCCCTCGCCCTGGTAGTGGCCGGTGTACTGGCCCTTGCCCTTGGTGCCACCAACCTGGATGCGCTCGTGCGCTGGCAGCAGCAGCAGCAGCAGCGGGAGTTGCAGCACAGCAGAACAGCAGAAGCAAACAGGCAGTGTGTGAGTAATTGTTTTGCAAGTGAACATGTCGCATAGGATTGGTGTTTGCCATTCAGTTGTCTGCTGCTGCAGATGGCTGCCGTTCATGTGGACTGCCTGCATGAAGATGACTGTTGCATTACTGGTGCATTTGCTGCTGGTATCAGATTAGCTGCTGCCTGCATATGCATTCGGTGCTGCATTGCATGGTGCACCACTGGCCTATGCTGAACCATTTCTGCTCAGCGCTGTGTTCTTATCGGGGCTACGCTGTGATCTGGTAACAAAGCTTTTGTCTAAAATGCGACTGGTACAGCTGCTGGTGAAAGATACAGCAGGCTGGTGCAAAGCTACGGCAATGGCTATGCCTGTGCATTGCTGATTTCAACAGTTGCAGCAGCAATGCACAATACTTCCATCTGTCATGCCACAACAGGGCACCCTGTCAACCCCTGGATCACGCACAACCAAGGAGCGGGGCTGCCCTCACCTGTGCACTCGTCGTAGGACTTGTCGAACTTGTCCTGGGCGATCTGCTCCTTGACTGGGTCGTTGGGGGTCTACAGTAGCAGGAACAGCACAGCAGGGAGTGCATCAGTACTGCTTGAGGTGCTGTCAGGCTGGCAGGAACGCCACTACTAGCCATACTGCCATGTGCAATGCAAGCTGCGCAGACCAAGCAAGTCAATGGCAAGCTGCTAGTCTTGCACAACCGTCCAGATCACCTTGTTGGTGCCCATCTCCCTGTCCGACATGGTTGCTGTTGTTTCGGTGGCTTGTGAACACGAAGATGAGATCCAGGTGCTGTGCACTGCGCGAATGTTGGTCGTCCGTATGAATTGAAATAGCGCTATATCAGGTAGGTGTTGCTATATATCATGGACGTGTGTCTGTCGGCGTTTTAGGATCACCGACCTTGGACGACGCCAAGATGCAGTGATTCAGCGAGCCAAAACGCCAGGCAATTGCGCTTGCAAGCGCCACGGCCGTGCATTGGCTTTTAAACGTAGATGCTAGGCAATAAAATTGAAGTGGCGAGATACTCGTGTTGGATTGCGCTGATTTGCAGCAACCCTGGCAATGCATGGAGTCGGCAGTGCTGTACTGCAGTTTGTTGGCAACAAACTAGTTGCTGTCTGGCTGTACACCAGTACGCCATGCTGGTACAACCTGCCTGTGCTGCATTGCAGCCAAGAATGGCAGATGTACGAGGGTTGCTTGATGAACCAGCGCAAATCCACCTGTTCGCATAAAGCTGGGATGCCGCACGTGCAATGCAAACTTCAAGCACAGGACACGTACGCGTGCGCACTGTTGACGATGAGCATGCTCACCAGCTGTTCACCCCTGCTTGCAGTTGTGATCTACATTATAGCAGCTGCAACTGTGGATGGCATCAGCTGCCACGTGGCAGTGCACTTTGTTTGCAGGCGTCAACGTTGCGAGCCAGGCCCGCATGAAGCAGGCCACATTGCTGCACCTCCATTGCAATTCGTTTACCGCCACTGAGCGACTACTTATAGTTCACCTAGCTGGGAAAGCTGCAACGTCGACTGACGTTCGTGGCGTACAGCAGGCTGCAAGCCTTGCAGTGAGTGCCACTTGCGAGCCACGACACGCTGCTCTTGCAATGGTACATTGGCAGTCTCAAACTGGCCCAGAATCAAATAGCTGGATGGGTTGACTGCCCAGCTCGCACGCTTACTGTGTAAGCTCTTGCTCGTGGCTGTGCGTGGAGTGTTGTGGCAGTTTGAATTCTGCCTATTGAACCTCTGTGGGGCGGGACCCTCGTTAGTTTCCGACAAGGCAGATTGTCACGTCGTACATTGAATGCGCTAAACGATGTAAGCAGTAAGAAACGGTGGCAGAAATTCTAGGGAGACTCCTGCTGCATGCTGGTGCTTTGCTCTACATACAGTAGTACAAGATGCTGCTGGGGCTTCCTGCTGAGTGTGTGCTGAAGATACTCAAAGAGATCCCGGTCGCAGACGTCGTTTCAGTGGGCTGCTCTTGCTCAGGTGCTGCTTCACCACCTAGATGGCCAGCAGCACACACACCACTTGCTGAGCACCATGCACTGCGCACTGCTGCATTGGCTGCACGCGCAGTAGGCTTCTTTAGCTACATCAGGCGACATCAGCAGCTCACAATGCTTTTCTGGTTAATGTGTGCGCAGCGCTGCGGGTGCTAGTGACTGATGACGGATTCTGGAGGGACCTGGCGGAGGCCAAGTGGGGCAGCGCCGTGCATGAGCTCAAGCCCCTGGCAGACGCTGATGCACAGCAGAGGCTCAGCGGCAGTGGCAGCGATGTTGCCGCAGGCCAGACATCAGACCAGGGGAAACATGGAGTTGGGTGTGGAGGGACAGCAGGAGCAGCAGCAGCACAGGGCCAGGGCGCTGTCCCCACTCGTTCTTGGCATCACTACTGCTGCAAGCGCATGTGCCTCAAAACAGTCAGGTTGGTGCAAGGGAAGTGCAGCAGAGTACCGGTGCCGACATGCCCTGATTACGTTTACTGGCATGCCTAGCTGCAGGTGTTGGTAGGGTCTTCTGCTGCAACAGCCCCTGCATATGCCAACACTGTCGTTGCATTGGTCTATGAGCATATCGTTAAGCATGTGCTGATGATGCAGCCAGTCTGCTATACCGTCTCTCACGGTGTCCATATGCGTACCATGCAGGGCCAGCCCGCTGAGCCTGCTGCAGGAGCGCTACCCCGACCCCTGGATGCACATCACGTGCTGCGTGCTGTGCAGCCGCACCAGCGGCAGCGCCACCATCCGCGGCTGCATCGGCCGCTTCTTTGAGGCCTTCCCCAGCCCCAGTGCGTGCCTGCAGGGCTGCCCGCAGGCCATGGCTGCGCTGCTGTACCCGCTGGGGCTCACGCAGGCACGCCTGGCTGCAGTGAGGGCGGTGGCCCAGGCAAGTGTTGCAAGCCGCTAGCTCTGCACTGTCGCACATTGCTTGCATGCAATACTGTTTGACTGCCACCTGCAGCTACGTCATGTTGCCGTCGTACCGACTTCTGCCCCATACATGCCAAGGTGCCTGCTGCTGTTCATGCAGCACACTTACAGAAGTGCATGCACCAACCTGGTATTCAAGTACACTGCTTTGTAGTGTGTGTCAAATGAAACAGCTGTACCACCGCCATGCTGCTGCTGCTGCTGCTGCAGGGTTTCTTGGGAAGTGACTGGCAGGAGCCGTCAGAGTTCAAAGGCTGCGGCAAGTTTGTGTCGGACAGCTGGCGCATCTTCTGCAAGGGCGCCAGGGAGGCCAAGGGTGAGGCCGCAGCTGCAGCGCAGCAGACGGTTGTTGCGGTGGTTGTGTGGAACAGTGCATTGCCGTGGCAGGCACACAGGGGCTGAAGGTCCTGAGGCAAGCAGCTGTGCAGGAAGACATCGCAGCTGCAGTTCCAGTAAATGCAGATGGACACAGCTGCAGCGGTCATGCTACGCGGCATGCCTTGCCATCAAGTTTGAGCCTGGGTTTATCAACAAATGCGTGTCTGTGGCAGTGACTTCACGTCTGACCTGCTGCCTGCTGCTGCCCTGCCTGGCCTGCAGGTGTCGATGACGCCAAGCTGAGGCAGTACCTGGCCTGGGCAGGGCAGCAGCAGCAACGCGACAGTGACCAGCACGGCGCACAGCAGCTCGCAGCAGAGGAGGCAACCGCACTCAGCAGTTGCACCAAGCGCAAGCGTGCCCTAAGCAGTCGCAGCGCTACCGCCAGTGAGCGCAGGAAGGGTCAGCAGCGGCTGCGGGAGCGTGAGGCGCAAACAGGGCAGCGCACGACGCGCGCACAAGCCAAGGCAGCAGAAGCCAGCTGTGCCGCACCTGAAGCAGGCGATCAGCATGGCAGACGATGCCGCGCTGCAGCTAGCAAGCAGTCTGGCATCAGTAGGGATGTTGAGCACTGCACCGGTGCTGGCATACAGCACAGCAAGCCACGACGCACGCGCAAGTTGATCAGCTGAGCAATAGCTGACACCCATGCTGTGGCGTGCTGGGGATCTGTGGTTTGCACGCTGATGTAAAAGACCGGATTTAGACGGATCCTGGACTCCAGCTGATGTGTCGTGGCAAAATCAAGCTGAGCAGCTGCATCACCAACAGCACTTTCACATAGTAGCCGCACTGTGGGCACTAGTGGTTACCCGTGGCTACGCCACTCGCCAAGTATATCGAAGACATGGGCTTCTGCATGCACGTTTCGTTGCTGCATGTACAGCACTGGCACCAATGTGTTACAACCCTCAGCACTTGAGTCATACCAGCTTGTAGCTGCAGCTGATAGCACATGATACATGACACATCTTTTGAGTTCCTCAATCACACTGTTGCAGTGCCGAGTGTGCGACTCAAACTCCAACGCCGTGAAACACCTCATGGTACACGATATTCTTAGTGTACACACCAGCTGTAACAGCCTCTGTTGCTGCACGGAAGCCCTCAACCACCATCACCTTGAGGGCACCCCAGATGCCAACCCTTGAGAAGGCCACATACAACTGGCCATGTGAGAACACAGGGCGAGGCAGGTACACGCCTGCCGCCTTGAGTGTTTGCCCCTGTGCCTTGTTGATTGTCATGGCATATGCAACGGGCACCGGCAACTGGCGTGTCAAAAGGCATAGGCTGTGCATCAGAGAGCTGCAGGTTCAGGCGTGGCAGCCACACCACTTGGCCCTTTGCAGGGCCTGTGGCCACCTTTGCCTGGATGAAGTTGTTCATGAGTTTTGTGACCACCATGCGTGTGCTATTCGCCAATCGTGCAGACATGTTGCGCAGCAGAATGACAGGGCACCCAACAGGCAAGCGCAGCTTGTGTAGCGGCAAGCCAGACATGCGCAGTGTGTTCTGGAACTCTGGTGGGTACAAATAAGTTTGCTGCTCACCACGCACCACCGAGTCTGCGCTGCTGTACACGCGACTGTCAACCTGAACGCCATCAGGGCGTGGTGCACACATTCTTGCTGTCATCAGATCATTCACTGCATCAACATGTGACGATCAGTGCTCGCTGTGCGAAAGTTCGCGAACATTCTGTAGGTCTACAACCCTGGATTTTTGTAGACTGTTTGTAACCTCGTGTGTTAGTTGGAGTGGATGGGCTCCCACCGGCCCGGAACTGGTTGCTGCATGCTACCTTGCTTTCACGCATGTTGGTGAATGATTAATGGGTAACATGATGATGATGATGACGCATGTTGGCGAATCGGTGCAAATGCGCTGCCTGCCCTCCCTGCAGGCATCTGCTTTTGTCCGGTTTCCTGCGCAGCCTAACGGCGCTTGTTTAGATCTCTTGGATCGTGTAGTGACAGTCATTCCCGGGACTGCGCGCCGTGCTTGTTTCTTAGCCTTACGAAGCTTGCTCAGCCGTAATCCAGAATGAGCCTGAACATTGGCCCAATAGCCAGAGACTTTTTTCTGGACTGTGTACCCACCAATAGCAGGTGTACAAACGTTCCAGGTGGGGCTTCTGCTCCTCTTGGACCCAAGGTTGGCTCTCTTCATGTGCCTGATTTGCTCTATGCGGATGACGGCTGCTTGATTGCTGAGTCGCCGGCAGACGCGCAATGCTTGTTGGATTGCTTGCAGTTGTTTTGTGAGATCACTGGCATGGAAGTCAACATGCAGCCTAAGAAGACGTGTGTGGTGGTGTTCCGTGGCAAACGTGTGCCACGCCCGCGCTCAACTGCGTTCACGTATGCTGGTCAGCCCCTGAGCATTCAGAGCAGCTACACATACCTTGGTGCAGTGTTGCATGAGACCAAAGGTCTGCAGCCGGCAGTTGATGCTTTGGCAGCGTCTGGGCTCAAGGCCATGCATACCCTCTTGGGCCGCTTCCGTAAGCAACGCATCACACAATACGACATGAAGTGCCGCATGTTTGACATCATGGTTGAGCCTGTTATGTCATACGCATCTCATGTGTGGGGCCCCGAGTTGTGCCATACAGGCTTGTTCAGGCGCACAGGGTGGCGCATGTCTGCAGCTGACAAGGTGCATGTGTCATTCCTTCGCTACATGACTGGGGCTGGGCAACGCTCCAGCATTGATGTGCTGATGCGCGATCTTCACCGCTCGCCTGTTCAGCACCATTGGGTTGTGCTGGCGGCGCGCTGGTGGGAACGCCTTAGGGCCATGCCCGTTGATCGTCTTGCGCGGGTTGCGTGGGTGTCGGATGTGGAGTTAGCATTGAGTGGTTGCAAAACTTGCTGGACATACTATCTGCTGCACACTATGCAACGCCTTGGTGTTATACAGCAGGCTGCATGGCGTGGGCCTGGGGTGACGGCTGCAAGTGTATGTGGGCTTGAGTTGCATGCTACAGCCGTGTCTGCTGCCCTTGCACGCTTGGTTAAGCAGGGGTGGGCCGATGCAGGTGCGGAGGATGCTGACCCAAGAACAGCACCAAGCAATCATGTTACTATGTGCACACATGCTGCCTGGGTGCATCCTATGGAGGCTGATGCTGCTTTTGACCGCAACACACAACCTCAATACATGCAATTATGCTTGCCGTTCCGGGTGTTGCAGTGCCTTGCACGGCTTCGCACTGGGGCTGCACAGTTGGAGGTGCAGCTGGGTAGACATGCCCGCCCTCGGGTGCCCAGGCAGCAGCGGTTGTGTAGACTGTGCTCGTGTGCTAATCCTGTTGCAGCTAGCCGAGCAGTTTGGCGCACACGCGTGCACGCCCGGACTGGGACCTATGACAATGTGGAGGATCTCAAACACTTTCTGCTAGAATGCCCTGCATATGACCACTTGCGCGGTGCCTGCCCTAGTGTGTTCTATCCTGCGGGTACTGTAGATCGCTATGCTAACGAGTTGGTGCCGCGCATTCTAGACTGTGAGGATCAAGAGGGCTTGGCTGTGGTGGTTTATCAGATGTGGTTGTATCGCTCAGTGTTGCTGGGGTTGTCCCCTGACCATCAAAGTGTGCCAATTCAGCCTGAGGGTTATGTCCCTGTAGATGACGCCTTAGACGCTGTTGCTCCTAGCCCGTGATGAGTTTAGGTTACTTGACGAGTTACACATGCATCCTGTCACATTATTGGTTTGCTGCCGCCTTTATGCCGCCTTAGTTGCCCTGCCTATCTCTCTGGCTGTGTGATCTTGACAACATGCTTTTTGGTTGGTGTGCTTCTTCAGCACATGCTGTTGGCTGATTGGGGTGTGTCACTGACACACCGCAGATATAATCTTATGCTCAATCTGGAGAGACCCTGTGCTCAACGGATGGCCTCAATGGGCTACATTGTGTGCTCATCTTCTTTCGTCACGCGTTGACATTGTGCTCATTTTGGGGTGGCTCATACCATCTGAGATGGTGACTGGACCCACATGTAACTACTCTCTCTCTCAAATGCTGGCAATCTCAAGATCACCCCAAAAATCACAAAAAAACCTAACAACACACTTTTCTCTTTACCATCAACTATGGACAATAGTTGGCGCAATTTTTCAGCGCCACCAAGGAACAAGTACGTGCAGTGCTCAGCAGTTTCCTTGCCCCAACTGTATGTCTTGTACACACTTGAACAACTGCTGCCTTACTTCCCTGAATGCATCCTCCTGGCTGCATGGTTCAGCCAAATTGCCATACTGCCTGGCAGCTTCAACCAGCTGCGTAAACATGGATTGACATTGTTTGACGGGCTCAACTCCAACACACCATCAGCCAACTAAGCAGCAGATCAGGAGACAATCGACTCCGTGTCACATTGCCATCAATGTTAACTGCTAGCTCTTGAAAACAGACTGCAACCGATCATACCACTTCTTTTGCTGCTGCTGAGTCAAAAAACTAGAGGTTGGCAGCAGGACAAAAATGGATGCTGCTGCCTTCAGCACGTTGCTTGTAAAGCTCGCCCAGGGGTACTGTTGCTTGCTGTCCTTCACCCAGGGCCGCCAGTCAAGCATGCCAGCAACTACTGCAAGAATGAGCAGGAGGACCACCCTGATCATGGCCTCTTTGGGTGTTGGCATGCCTTGCCCTGAAGAACAGGCAGGAACACCTCAGTGTGCCTTGAGATGTTTGCCCTTGCCTGCATGAAGCAACCCCCGCAAAAGAGATGATCACTGGATAACAGAGTGGCTCATGCACGGTGGTGTAGTATGCAACCCATTTTAGAATACACCGCATGTGCTTTGTTCATGCATTGTGTTTCTTGCTTTTCAGTGCCGCTTGAGCTAGTAGCTACTGGCCTACACGTGCACCCCAGCACCCCAGCATGCTTCTCACCAATGCTTTCCAAAATCTCCCGCTTCTGGTCGGCCAGAGCCTTGTCCAGAGCTGTCTTCTGCTGCTGTAGGAGTCGCTTCTCCTGGGCAGCCAGAGCTGCCTGATGCTCGTCACCCAGAGTTTTCATGCCATCTCTAAACGTTGCCGAGCTCACCAGTGCCCTCCCTGCAAAGGGGTGAATTGGACAATGCATCAGAAGTCAAAACAGCGTTATCTACGATGGTGTGTATATGTGCGTGCGGTATACAAAGGGGGCTTGCAAAGCAGTGCTGCAGAGCCTTGGGTGCATAAGAAAGTGGCCCAGTGGTAGCTGGCATGTGGGCATGATGGTACATGCATCACCGTTGATGGCTAGGACTGCATGAACCCCCATGGCCCCTGCCTCCCTTGGCATGACTGTAGGGCATGTGCAGAATGTAATAAACCAGCATAATCAAGAAATTCATAGACCAATCTATGCTGCTGTGGCAATCCAGACTGCAACAACCCTTTCCATGGGACCAGCAAGTAGCCCTGCAAATGACTTTGCAGCAACTGCTGGCAGGCACTACAGGCGGCCGCTGCATGCTCACATCTCACCACTGCATGCGGCTCCAACGCTCACCTGGTGCTGCTGCGGTAAAGCATGGGCCACCAAGGAATGGCAGATGATGGCGCATGCACAGGGGCAAGGCAGGGCAGAGCAGGGCAGCACAGGTCCACATCAGTGTTGCATGCAATGGGCATAACTGTATGCATGCAGCATTCAGCAGTGCAGGACGGTAATATGGCACTCTTATGTAGTCTTTTGACATCACAGCGAGCACACTTCAATCAACAATGGGTGCAGTGTGTGTAGTTGCATTTGGGAAAGCAGAGTTTTATAGCAGGAGATACAACGTCTTTGATGTAGTTATGCACCTCAAATACCATGCTGCTGCTGACAGGCAGGCACGCATGATATTGGTAGTGAGCATGCTGCAGGTGGTGGTGCATTCCGTGCTCCTGACCACCAGGGCTGCTACTGCATGGGGTTTCACGGCTGATGCTGATGACTAGCAAACATGCATGACAGCTCGCATGCTGCATAATCAGGTGCAGGTTGTACTCCTGACAATGAGCCATGCTGTTGCATGGGGTTGCACTGCTGCTCCACACACAGCAGCAAGCAATGCTGGTTTGGCAGGCTTGCCACAAGCACCATTGCAAGCACACACACGACTCACCTGCTGCTGCTGTGGGTTGAAAGAAAAAGCCAGGTGGGAGCCGTGAAGAGCACATGCAAAAACACACGGGCAGGGCCAGGTTCAGCAAAAGGTCAAACAAAGAAGCTTGCAGCATGAAAGCACAGTGGCATGCAGCACACAGGAGCATGCAGGAGGGTGTTGCAGGGCTGCCTGGTATTTCACAAGTGTTCAAGCATGCCTCATGACACGGCTTTACAAGCACATCGTAAATTACGCCTGGCAAAGGGCTGCATGGTGGGCACGCGCAGCATGTGATAACCCAGCTTGCATATTCAATATATTCATAGACTAATCCATGCTGCTATGGCAGCTCAAGCTGCAGAAACCCCTTCCATGGGACCAGCAAATATTCTTGCAGAAGGGTTTGCAGCAACTGCTGGCATGCACCACAGGCGGCGGCTGCATGCTAACATGCCACCAAATGCATGCAACCCCAACGCTCACCTGGTGCTGTTGTGGTAAAGCATGGGCCGCCAAGGATTGGCAGATAATGGCCCATGCATGGAGGCAAGGCAGAGCAGAGCAGGGCAGCACGGGTCAAGTATCAGTGGCGAATGCAATCAGCATTATGCATGCAGCATTCAGCAGTGCAGGATGGTAATGTGGCACTCTTGTGTTGTCTGTTGACAGCGCAGAGTGCACACAAAGATTGACCTGTGCAGAGTGTGTGTGGCACAGGTGCATGCTATGATTGGGAGCGCAGAGTGTTGTGGTTTTATGTTGTTGCAACATAGCTGGCTGCAGCAAAAGCCTTCACATGGATCTGAAATGTAGTTGCCTAGCTGATTCTAATCGGTTACAGACAGCATGAGGGTAGCTACCATGCGTCACGTGGTGCTGCATGTAGTGCACTTAATAAACAGGACTGCTGGGGCATGGGCTTTAGCAGCTGCTTTACAAGCAACTGCAAGCAATGCTGGTTTGGCAGCCTTGCAAGTACATACATGACTCACCTCCTGCTGCTGCTGCTGCTGCTGCTGCTGCGGGACGAGAGAAGAAGCCAGGTGGTAGCCATGAACAGCACATGCAAGGACACGTGGGCAGGAGATGTTCAGCAAATGGTCAAACAAACAAGCTTGCAGCATGACAACACAGTGGCTAGCAGCGCACAGGAGCATGCAGGAGGGTGTTGCAGGGTCGCCTGGTATTGTGGAAGTGTTCGAGCATGCTTCATAACACTGCTCCTTCAGCATGCTGTCAATACGCCCTACAAAGCGCTGCTTGGTGGGCACGCGCAGCATGTGATAACCCAGCTTGCATATTCAAAAGATACATAGACTAATCCATGCTGAGGTTGCAATTCAGACTGCAGCAGCCCTTTCCATGAGACCAGCAAGTAGTCTTGCAGAAGAGTTTGCAGCAACTGCTGACATGTGCCATAGGCGGCTACTGCATGCTAACATTTCACCCATGCCTGCAACTCCAACGCTCACCTGGTGCTGTTGTGGTAAAGCATGGGCCACCAAGGAATGGCAGATGATGGCGCATGCAAGGAAGCAGGGCAAGGCAGCATGTGCAGCACGGGTCAAGTATCAGTGGCAAATGCAATCAGCATATGCATGCAGCATTCAGCAACGCAGGATGGTAATGTGGCACTCTGGTGTTGTCTATTGGCAGCAAAGAGTGCACACAAAGATCAACCTGTGCTGAGTGTGTGAAGTGCATGTTGCATTTGGGAGGCCAGAGTTTTGTTGCGGGTATTTTATGTTGCAGCAACAAAGCCGGCTGCAGCCAAGCATTCATGTGGGATGCAAACAATGGTATGGTATTCTGGGCAACAGGAGCTGGCGCGCATGTCATTCTGTCTTTATGTGCAGAAATACAGTGCATGCCTCGCCTACTGCTCCTGCGCCTGTTCAAGGAAGGTCAGCAGAGCAGTTGGGCATAGTGTGCAGGTTAGGGGGGGGGTAAAGGCAGAAAGGCATATGCATTGTCAGTCAAGAAACTGACACATGGGTTGGGCATGCAAACTTGGCAGGCGCACATGGCATACTGCAGCATGCATTATCAGCAAGGACACAAGCAGGCGATGTGTGCATTCAGTGGGTTGCATTGTTTGTTGCATGCAACAAAGCAGCACCATAGATCAACAAACATGGCTATACTGGGTTGCGATGCCTTGGACACATGGTTCCACACAACTTCAACAAAAGCGCCTGACACAAGTTCCTAGTAGAGCACCAGCATGCTGCACAGTGGCAGCAGAGCATACAACATGCTGGTTTCAAGCTGGAGTTGAGACTAAAAAGAGAACTGTTATTGCTATGGTGCGTGCCAAGCTGTAGAATTTTCACAAACGTTCCTGACACACTGGCTGCCAGACACAGAATGTTGCATTCACCCTGTGTGCATACAACAGCCATGCAAAGCGCACCATTGTATGCGTGGAGCAGCACATCCACCAACGCTGCTGGCAGGCCTGCTTTGCTCAAGCCCTCCCTGGAGGCACTAGGCAACACAGCCGCACTGTACGCTTCATCTACCATCCCCTGCAGGTGCTGTGGCTGGAACAGCTTGCACTGCTCCTCGCTCAGCTTATTCTCGAGCTCCAGACGCAGCTGCTCCATTGGGTCTGCCATGCCTGACCGCTGAACGCTAACAGAGAACGACGATTTCGTGAGCCTGTCAATATGCAGTAAGTTGGTGCGACGCGGTAGAATTAGTACAGGCTGGTGCACCTGCAGGGCATGAAGCAGCAAGCAATCCATTTCCTATCCAGCACGGTGGAACTTTCCATACGACAGTGCTGCATTCATGTGTTAAAGAAGACAGAGCATGTTTAGCTATACTTGCTGCATCCCAACACAGAGCACGCGACGCACCTCGATGCTGTAGCGTGTATGCTGTTTTGGCTAATGCTTCAGCCGTGGACGGACAGTAAAAAGTTGTACAGAAGCAGCAGAACGCGGGGTGCTTCAGGGGGCAGCCGCATGAAAGCTCGGTTAGCAGTCGATTGTAGATAGTGCGCAAGATGTGTCAACTTTGCGCACTTAGACGTTCATACGTGACACTACTTTGATGATGACTTGGTCACGTTCAACAGCTTTAAAACAAGACGACATGACAAGCGAGGGTTATCACACACGTTCGCTAAGCTGCAATATTATACCGCATACTGGCTGCATTCCATATACAGTAATGTATATTTATCGTGGCTAATGCATGTATGCAAAGCAAAAAGCTAGCTGGAGCTATGCAGTGGGGCTCTTTGCCATGTGGAGGCGTTAGGGATTAGAGCGTTCCCAGACCACGTGCCTTGCGATGGAACACCAAATTGTAATGGTTGAAACACCCTTTCTTGGTTGGTGAAGGCGATCTATTTGAAACTTCTGAAAAAGACTCCTTCAAACACCTGCAAAATTGCTGAAACTCAAGCATGCCTCGACACCAGGTTTAGAGTGATAATACGCAAATTCATTACACGAACATGTGATAGAGGCCATTTGTGCTCTTCAGCTGGCTCCTGATTGCGTTCGGCTGGCACTCTCAACACTCAGCATAGTGCATTGCGCCCCGTGTGGCATCTCTAGAGCTGTTCGTGAGCGCAACTAGAAATGTAGATAGATCCAACGCTTTACTGAGGTGCCAGGCACCGCAGCGCCCTTTAATGCGCATTGCAGCATTCTTAGCAAGGCCCAGGCCAAGCAGGTCCTTTTACGCAGACAGGAGGCGAATCCTGGAGTTCTGGGTGTGTGAAGTATGCCCCAAGGGTGCAAATGTACATATGGCTGCAGGGCATTTAATGCACAAGCAGTAAGCGCTTCATTGCACAGTGCAATGGTCTGGAACACTTCGTCATGTACTTTGAACGCACGCACACACAGAGTGTTCATTGATTCTAAGCAACTAACGATGCAACGCATGCCTTCTGCTGCCTGTAGTCTGGTCAGGCCTAACAGCAAATGCCAGCAGCTGTCTGGATGTTGCTGCTG
Source organism: Tetradesmus lagerheimii (assembly GCA_902809745.2). NCBI lineage: Eukaryota > Viridiplantae > Chlorophyta > Chlorophyceae > Sphaeropleales > Scenedesmaceae > Tetradesmus > Tetradesmus lagerheimii. The sequence continues at coordinate 162,906 of CADDIJ020001407.1, read as the reverse complement.
CCGGGCCCGTTGCTGGATCCACGCCCACAAGCGGTGGCACTTGTAGAGAATCTTGAATGACGTTTTCTATGATTGCAAGCGCAGCGTCATCATTCTCAGCAGCCAGCTTCACGCCTCCACTCTGAATCAGCAGCAGCCCTTTTATCCAGGTGGGAGCAAAAGCAGACACAATATTATGCGTGAGCTGCAGCCCGTCCATAGTTTTGACACCAAGCGTGACCTGCACAACTGTTCTGGCATTCTCCTGTGCGAGCAACACAATCTCACGTGCAACGTCGTGTGCCATGATGGGACAGTGGTGCAGTGGCCTGCTAAAACAGAACTGACCTGCAACCACAAGTGGCATGCATGGGGCAGGGGGAGCATACAAAGCTGTGTTAATTAACTGTATGCCTGCAAACACTTATTTAGCAGTGCATCACACTTAAGAGGCAGCAGTTTGAGAGCAAAAGCAAGCTGTTCTGGGCAGTAATAGCGCGGTGTACTTCTGCAGCAATTGGCTCTACACATGGGGCAAGGATGGCCGAGACTGCCTCATGTGAAGCTGTGCACATGCGTTGGCTTACCTCCTGCACTTCTGTGTTGCTCAATGTCTTAGGCCACATGGGAACACCACTCTATTGGATGCTGCCGCCAACATTTTGGGCAGTTGTAAGCCGTCCATGGTCCCATGGCTGGTCTGGTCGAGCAACATGAGGTGCAGGCTGGGTTATTACTGCCCACTCTTGTATGTTCTGTATGTGCTGCCAGCTGGGCCTTGTATGTGTTTGTGCGTGCAGGCATATGCAGTGTCTAGGCGCATGAGGGCCAGGGTGCAGTCGGCTGTGGCCAATCGTCAGACATCCCTTTTGCCCCACATGGTCTGTCCTGGCTGCTGTTGCCTGTATGCAAAAAAACACAATGGGGCCACTGCTGGCACGCAGCAGCATTATTCCTTACACACAGTCACAGGATCCTGGGGTGCACATTAGTGTGTGGATTTTGACGGCAGCCACGGCAGCAGCACAGCAGCTTGGCTCAAAGGCACAGAGGTGAGCTTGTGTTGCACTTTTGCCCTTTACAAATACACCATTTGCTTCATGTGAGCTTGCAGGGACACCCTACCTCCTTGGTGGACTAGTTGCCACAGAGACAGTGACTGCAGTTACAAGCTACACCTCGAGATCAGGTGAGCACAAAATGCAGCTAAATCAGCATGGCAACAGCTGGTCTGTGGACAACAGAAGGGATGCATATTATAACTTGTGGACCAGCATCAATGCAATGCAACTGACACATCACCACCACCTGTCTGTAATATCTGCCATTGCATGTTGCTGTTGTTGCTGCAGGTGCTGCTTAGTTAGTTAGTTAGTTAGTTACACAGCCTATAGTGTTGGTATCCTTGTCATACAAATTAGTGTTCATGAAGAGAAAAAATTAAGTTTGTAATTGGGCATGTGCTGGATTTCTGCTGCTATGGGGCCAAAACATAGGAGCCAGGTGAGTAGAGCTGGGGTATGGCTTTCTAAACGGGTGTTGAAAAACACCGACAATCCCAGACACTATTGGTCTCACCAAACTGACTATGGTTGGAGCCATAACACGGCCAGGTATGGGGGTGAAAACCAACCTAAAACCCACCATAACACCATATGTTTTCCCGTTGGCACAGTCCTGGACATCAATGTTACTGACATTGTAACACGATGTAGTGGTTGGCAGAACTCGGAAATGACATACAGCGGCCTCACAGGGTGTGACATTCTCTCGCCACACACATAGTACATTAAAATGCCCTTCTGACACATCATCACACACAAATTATTGACTCCACTGTGTACCACCTATCCCACGTGATAGGATACGTGGTAGGATAGGTGGTGCACTGTGGCAGGCAGGGCATGATTCTCGCTGGGTACGCTGTACAGTGGTTTCATTACGGCGCTGGCAAGTATGAATAGCACGCAGTGGCAGACACTCTAGACGCATTTTCATGCACAACTCAGCTGCAAGGCCACGGCGCATTTGGCTCAGTTTAGTCACATAAGCACGTGCTACTGGATTGTTTTGTTTAATCACTCCGGGTGCAACGGCAACAGTACAATTTTGAAGGATGGCACAGGTGGCCCTGGGCATGTCCTGCTTGTGGTCAGGGTGTTGAGTCTTTGTCACATCTGATGTTTGATTGTCCCGCTACTTCTGCTCAGAGGGATACTATGCTTGATGAAATTCGGTCTGTTTTGCGTGATGTTGCTGGCGGCGCTGAAAAATTGCGCAATGTGTTGTCGTTGACTGATGTATCCACTAAGTTGTTGCGTTTTGTTTCTGATGATATTTGGGGTAGTAGGGGGTGTGCCGAGTGATATCTAGGAGCATTGCTGAGTATCTTGTCCAAGCTTGGGATGTGCGTAATAATTGCAAACACAATGGAGCAGTGCTCCCTCTTTCTTCCGCTCCTGAGGGGCGCGGGGCCGATGGCGTTGATGCTATGGCTTAATGGGTAACATGATGATGAGGTGGCCCTGGGTCCTGTGCTCCAGATCTGTTGAACCCGGCGGGCAGCTTTGTTTTCGACATATGTAACAACTTGTCAAAATTCTCTGCTTCCCTCCAAATCCAACGCACAGCTGATGGGTGCTTGTCTACAAAAAGCATGGTCAGGCGGCAGCAGGCTGGGAACAGCTGAGGCAAGTAGACAAGTGGCTAAAACCAGTAGCAGGTGACATGGGCCCTGTCACCTGCCAGCCACCCGCCTGACCTGGCATACCCACAACTTGTCCAAATTCTCTGCTTCCCTCCAAATCCAACGCACAGCTGATGGGTGCTGTCTACAATAAACATGGTCAGGCGGCAGCAGGATGAAGACAGGTAGCGCAAGTAGACGGGCCAGGTGGCAGGTGGCCTAGGCAAGGTGGCAGGTGGCCAGGGCCAGGTGGCAGGTGGCCTGGGTCACGTCGCCTGCCAGCCACCCGCCTCACCTGGCTGGCATACCCACAACTTGTCCAAATTCTATGCTTCCCCTCAAATCCAACGCACAGCTGATGGGTGTGGTCTACAAAAAGCATGGTCAGGCGGCAGCAGGATGAAGACAGGTAGCGCAAGTAGACCGGCCAGGTGGCAGGTGCCAGGTGGCACCCATCAGCTGTGCGTTGGATTTGGAGGGAAGCATAGAATTTGGACAAGTTGTGGGTATGCCAGCCAGGTCAGGCGGGTGGCTGGCAGGCGACGTGGCCCAGACCCATCAGCTGTGCGTTGGGTTTGGAGGGAAGCATAGAATTTGGACAAGTTGTGGGTATGCCAGCCAGGTCAGGCGGGTGGCTGGCAGGCGACGTGGCCCAGGCCACCTGCTACCTGGTTTTAGCCACTTGTCTCCTTGCCTAGGCCACCTGCCACCTGGCCGGTCTGCTTGCGCTACCTGTCTTCATCCTGCTGCCGCCTGACCATGTTTATTGTAGACAGCACCCATCAGCTGTGCGTTGGATTTGGAGGGAAGCATAGAATTTGGACAAGTTGTGGGTATGCCAGGTCAGGCGGGTGGCTGGCATGCGACGTGGCCCATGCCACCGGCTACCTGTTTTTAGCCACTTGTCTACTTGCCTCAGTTGTCCCCATCCTGCTGCCGCCTGACTATGCTTATTGTAGACAGCACCCTTCAGCTGAGCGTTGGATTTGGAGGGAAGCATAGAATTTGGACAAGTTGTGGGTATTCAGCCAGGTCAGGCGGGTGGCTGGCAGGCGACGTGGCCCATGCCACCTGCTACCTGGTTTTAGCCACTTGTCTACTTGCCTCAGCTGTCCCCATCCTGTTGCCGCCTGACTATGCTAATAATAGACAGCACCCATCAGCTGTGCGTTGGATTTGGAGGGAAGCATAGAATTTGGACAAGTTGTGGGTATTCAGCCAGGTCAGGCGGGTGGCTGGCAGGCGACGTGGCCCATGCCACCTGCTACCTGGTTTTAGCCACTTGTCTACTTGCCTCAGCTGTCCCCATCCTGTTGCCGCCTGACTATGCTAATAATAGACAGCACCCATCAGCTGTGCGTTGGATTTGGAGGGAAGCATAGAATTTGGACAAGTTGTGGGTATGTCACTGACTGGTGTTATGACTGTGATAGTGCTGGCAACGAAGCCACTGCAACATGCAGGGCATGCACACCAGTGCAACCTCCACTGATGCAGCCACAAATCATCATCATGATCATCATCATGTTACCCATTAAGCCATAGCATCAACGCCATCGGCCCCGCGCCCCTCAGGAGCGGAAGAAAGAGGGAGCACTGCTCCATTGTGTTTGCAATTATTACGCACATCCCAAGCTTGGACAAGATACTCAGCAATGCTCCTAGATATCACTCGGCACACCCCCCTACTACCCCAAATATCATCAGAAACAAAACGCAACAACTTAGTGGATGCATCAGTCAACGATAACACATTGCGCAAATTTTCAGCGCCGCCAGCAACATCACGCAAAACAGACCGAATTTCATCAAGCATAGTATCCCTCTGAGCAGAAGTAGCGGGACAATCAAACATCAGATGATGCAGCCACAAAAATGTTGACTGTGGCCGCGCACAGCAACTGTGGTGTACAGCACACCGGCAAAATACACAACCACGAAGCAACACAAGCAGCTCAGCATCAAAAGCGTGCCACAGCGTGCAAGCTACGCCCCAGAACAGACTCACAACCCAACTGTTTCTGCGCAGAGTGGAAGCATGCTACCTCTGAAGCTGAGTCAACCCACACTGAACAGGGTGCGACGTCGACAAACTTGGGGATTGGCAGCACCCACAACGACGCGCTGCATGATGCAACTGGGCATATGATGCACCACAATTCATCCGCCTCAACTGCAGAAATTCCGCCTCACTGTGCACTGCATAGTATGCCAGAGGGTACAATTATGTAATTTTAGAAAAACCATACTTCTAGTGATGCGATGTGATGGCTGTATACAGTGACGTATGGGGTGCTGCAAAAGATGTGATGACACAGTGGTGATACGAAAGGAGTCCTGACTGTTAGCCACCAGTGCCGCCAGTCCACACAACCTCAAATTCAAAAACAATCCACTCATGCTGTGTGAAGCTGAGCATACCAACACTATAGGCTGTGTAACTAACTAACTATGTTCACGCAGGGGCATGGCACTCGCCATTGCCTCACGTCCTATAGCTACCTCCTCACATGTGGTTGATGCGCTGTCACGTAGCACCGCTTCACACTCTGACATGTCAACACATGTTTCGACACTGGGTCCCAGGCTGCAGTTAAGCCTGCAACGCATGACACAAAACTGACGGTCTGCAATCGATCCACGGTACGTGGGGTAAACATACAACTCCCCTGTCCCAGTTTGAACCTCTCACATACAACATAGCATGCTGTCTCATAAGCTGAAGGATTGCACATATCTGTACCCATTCCCGCTTTCTGTGCCTCCAACAATTATCGTGGCACACACACTCCACTGCATGCTCAAAACATCCAACAAGCATGCATACATACCCTGGTGCCCCTCTCAACGATTGCTGCTCAACATAAATGTACTTCACTGATGATTTGTGGCTTGACTCTTATTGCTACGGGGCACTCTTAAGTGTGATGTAGACCTCAAGCAATTGCTCAATCGGTGTAAACGGGAACGATGTGATGCTTGGATCCCGTCCATTCATTCAACATGCAAAGACACCAATCTATGTAGTCAAAACCTTTACCAATGCTCAACATATGCTTTACCCTCAAACCCCATGCACAATGAAAGCTGTAGCACCTATCATGATGGAAACAGCGGTTGTGCAGTAGAAGATGCTTATAATTTGCTGCAATGTGGTCCATGGTACTGTGCTGCTCTGGTGCTGCAGCCTTACAGGTGCATTTTGCCAACCTCTGACCTTGCACCACGCCTCAACTGATCGACTTAAGTATTCCACAGCAACATTGGGACCATGCACCAGCCAGCCTTACATCACCTGTCTGGATCTGTGCCAACCCAGCTGCGCCTGCAGCACGCACATTTGACCTAGCACTGCAAGGTGCTGTGATTGCTGTCTTGTGCCACTCGTGACAGCAGCGGCCCCTGCTGCTGCCTCAGGCCTTGTGGGAGCGGCCGCTGCTGCGGGTTGCCAGTGCGAGCAGTGCCAGCATCATGCCAGCAACGTTGTCCACCATGTCCTGCGCGGCAGATGGACACACATGCAGGGGAGTGGGTGGTTTTGAGCACACGAATCAAGAGGAAACAACCTGCCGATATGTGGCACAGAGATGTGCCAGCAGCATCATGCTGGCATGATGCCAGCAATGTAGTCCACCATGTCCTGTGCGGTACATACAGTTAGACGCAGGGGAGTGAGTGTTTGTAAAGACAGCATCAGAAAGCTAACAGAACAGTGTGCCAGCACCATGCCAGCAATGTTGCCCACCATGTCCTGTGCGGCATAGGGACACACGCAGGGGAGTGCGTAACTGTGAGTGCAGGATCGAATAAATAACACAACAGTGCCAGCATCATGCCAGCAATGTTTTCTGTCGTGTCCTGTGCGACATTTCGACACACACAGGGCAGTTCTACTACTAGTAGGTGATTGTGAGCACAGGATCCAATACATACCACAGCAGTGTGCCAGCATCATGCCAGCAATGTTGTCCACCATGTCCTGTGCGGCATAGGGACACACGCAGGGGAGCGGGTGGTGAGAACGGGATACGATGTGTGGAACAGCATTGTGACAGCATCATGCCAGTGAAGATGCCCGCTATGTCCTGTGCGGCAGGCATACACACACAGGGGAGTGGGTGGTCCTGAGCACAGGTTCTGATAGATAACACAACAATGTGCCAGCATCATGCCAGCAATGTTGTTCACCATGTCCTGTGTGGCATAGGGACACACACAGTAAAGCGAGTATTCAGTATTTGATTGTAAGCACAGTGCTCCCAACAAATCACAACACGGTGCCAGCATGCACACACGCAGGGGAGTACGTGTATGGCACAATGCATGGCAAGAAGCCCTGCAGATGCTTTCTTCAAGCCGAGATGCCAGGGGCTCTGCTGAACGGTAACACAAATGACCTTTCACTTTTTGTGACGTCCACCTCGTCACATGTAACATAACAGGAATTACTTGCTTAAAACATAACAGTAAGTATAATAGTATCACACCTTCATGGTGTCCATCTCCTCACTGCAAGGCAGCAATGCCGTGAAAAAGTCCCCAGCTCCCCTCAGGAATATTCCCTCGCCCTGACCAGCCACTGCGCCCCCATACGCCTCCACCACCCCAGTCACGTCATGTCACCACCACAGAGTTCGCTTGTAACATAATAAGTAACACAACAACAGGATTCAATCACTGCCGCACCTTCATGGTGTCCACCTCCTCACTGCAAGGCAGCGATGCCGTGCAAAAGTCCCCAGCTCCGCGCAGGAATATTCCCTCCCCCTGCCCAGCCACCATGCCCCCAAATGCCTCCACAACCTCAATCAGACTCGTGCCTGCAAGCAGCAGCAGCGAGAGCTGCAGCACGCTCCATGCCTGCTTGCGCCAGCCACCATGCAACGGGTGCGCTGCTGCTGCTGCTGTTGCTGCAACTGTCGAGCCTGCTGTTGAACTGCCTGCCTGCAGCTGATTTGGCTCTGCCAGCCAACTTCCAGATGACAGCTCCTGTTGTCCCTGTGATGCTGCTGTGTGTGGTGCGGTGCGGTGTGCAGCTGCGGCCATATCTGCCAGGCACGATGTGAACAGCAGGGTGCCCAAAAAGCCGTTTGTGATATGGGTGAGGATGTCCCAAGATAAATTGCCCAGCTCCCAATGGTATGTGCCCAGTGCCCCTGACATGTGCATTACAGGCACCAAGTTAAGCAGCACGACTGTGCGCGGCGATGGATGCAGCCTGCATCGTACAGAGCAGACGGCAGATCATTGTGAGCAGTACAAACATGTAGTGGGTGTTGCTGTGGGCATGCTGCTGCTGTTGCTCCAACATTACGTGCCGAGTGCCCCTGAGATGTGCATCACAGGGACCAAGTTGAGCAGCACAACTGTGCGCGGCGATGGGTGCAGCCTGCATTGCACAAAACACAAGGCACGTGACTGCTGTGAGCAGTGCAGACATGTGGTGAGCGTCGCCATGTCTGCTGCTGCTGCTGCTGCTGCTGCTGCTGCTGCTGCTCCTAACGGTATGTGGCAAGTGCCCCTGGTGCATTACATGGACCAAGTTGAGCAGCACAACTGTGCTCAGCAATGGGTGCAGCCCGCAGTTGATCACGACCGGAGCATATGCTGTAGAAACCATGTCAACAGTCCCACCACAACCTGTTTGTGTCAACAGGTTATTGACAACTTTCGTATTTCCTTTGCTGGTTGCACATCTTGATACAAGACTGTGAGCAGCCAGCAAAGGAAGTACAAAAGTTGTCATTAACCTGTGAACACCAACCGTTTGTGTTGGGACACAACGTCTGCTACCGCTGAGTGAGGTCGGCACGTGCATTGCTTGCAGCACACAGCACATGGCAATTTGTTCATGCACACAAAGCTAGCAGTCAGTGCAGCATTGCACTCGCCTGCAGCAAGCTGCCCACAGGCCAGCCCAAATGCCCGCAAACCACGCGCAGTCCATGTACCTGCAGCAGCAAGAAGTGCATTCAGTGACGTTGGCCAGTAAGTTAGGCACTTGGGGGCTTGCGTTGCATACCAAGCTTGGAAGGCACCCAAGAACTGCTTGCCGATGCACATGCATGCGCACCATGTACAGGTCATGTAACCTGCAGCAGCAAGCCAGGCCGCAATCGAGCACTGCTTGTTATTGTTAGTTGCGTGAGGTCACAGCATGATCCACGTGCAGGCTGCTGTTGGCGCTGCTGGTGGCAGTAGCGGTGCGTAAGCTTTCCTCTCAGAGGCGACAGCAGCAAGTGAGGGCAAGCAACCTGCATGTAGCAAGGCTCAGTCCTGCAGTTCGTTGCAGGTGCACTAAAACTTAAAGAGATGCAAAAAGTAAAAGGGTTTTCACATCTCGGGCAAATGAGGGCAAGTCATCCAGCTGGGCTCACCAGTCGGGGCTTGTTGCGCAGGCAGCCATGGCCCCAAGGTACGCAAACAGCACCATGAACGGCACATGCACATGCACCAGCGAGCCGGTTGGAGCCGCAACACCACCAGCAGCAGCAGCAGCAGGAGAGTGAGGCCCCTGCTGCATCTCTGCTGCTGCTGGCAGCGCTACAGGTGCATACGCGCTGCTGCACATGCGGCTGTAGGGGGTGTAGCTGTTAGCGGGTGCACTTGCGTCTGCTGAGAGAGCCATTGTGGTGGGAGGGTACGTCTGGGACTGCTGTGTGCTGCTGCTGCTGCTGTTGTGTAGCTGGGGAAGGGGTGGGTGTGACATTGAGCTGTCTGAAGGCTGCCACCTGCAGGAAAAAAGGAGCAAGACAGTTGCCAAATTGCTGCAACAGTGTAGATGGCACCAAAGTGACAGGTGGAGTTGCACCGAGGAACTTTGCATGTGGCTGTGTGTCAACTACGGCAGCATATACACTATGTAGCAGCACTTGGGTGGCCACTGGAAGTTGGTCAGGTTTCTCATGCATGCCAGCTACATATGCTTGCAGCACAGCGGGCAATGCACAAGGTGCATTTGCCTGCAAGAGCCTGCACCTGCCATCATACTGATCCGGCCTTGATAGGCTGCTCTGACGCTGGCCCTGACACGCATGCTGCGTGATGCTGTAGTTGTGCTATGGAATATGCACCAACGCGCTGAACTTCTCACCTCTGAGCTTCCCCCAGCATGCTCAGAGGCACAACATCGCCACTGCTGCCTGGCCTGTTGATGCTGCTGATGCTGCTGAACTTAGGCCGGCACATCCCAGCAGACAAGAGCTTGCGCGAGTGTAGATGCTTGGCGTAAGCCATCACATGGCCCTGCGTGGGCAGGAGTGCAGCGATTGTGTTGACGTGCTGAGGTGTACACAGCAGCTCAGCTAAGCAACGCTGCTGGAGGTCTGCAGACCGCGCACCTGCACAGGCACGATGCTCAAGGTCATCAATGTATGCACCTAGGTGTTTGGTTGTCCTCCGAGGGCACCTAGCTAGCAAGCCAGCTCTCGCAGAACGACGACACTCGTACACCTATGTGCCTGAAAGTGCGCGCTAGCAGGCCACAGCGTGCATTAACGTGTTTGAAGCTACTCCCAGCACCGATTTTAGACAGGTTTGCTCGTATGTGGGCAGAGATCTCGGTTCTGTTTGATTTGTAAAGTGACATGTCCCCTCATTCAGCCTCATCCCTGTCGCAACCGCCGCACACAAGGGTATGTGAGACTCTATCTTGTAGAAACCATGGTGTGAGCGCAGATCTGCATGCCATCAAAGCGTTCAGCAAACTGCAGCTCGCGCACGTTCGCACCAGCAGTGCTTCAGCCATAGATGAAGTGGCGATGACCGTGCGGCCTGGTGTTGCCTCTTAACCATATAAGAGCCTGTTCTTTCACTTGATGCTGCAGCCCTGCCGATCTTGCTGCTGATGCCGCAGCTGACCAGCTGCTAAGTGCAGACCTGCAGCTAAGGATTGCAGGCTGTGAAAATATTGTAGCACTCTATTGCAGCCTGTGCCAAGCTGAGCAGCACCAGACACTCAGCTGCTTTTCTGCTGCAGTTTTCATAAGCTGCAGAGACTGACCTGCGGGTTGCTAAGCACATGTTGCTGAAACCATGATGCCGGTCAACTGCGTTTCAACGCTGTTGTTTCTAGTCTCTGCCAACGTCTGGCAGCAGTTGCCCCAATTGCAGCAACACCAGCTGTTATGCGAGGATCGTCACCAGGATGCTCATAGCCAGAAGAAAGCAGACACCAGTTGACGGGGACGGTAGTGTTACACGTGGTCACCCCCCCAAAGAGACCACCACCACTCAACAGTCCTATGTGACAGGGCTTGGCAAACCCTTGGAAGGAGCCGCACTCTTTTGTTGCTGCAGTGCTGCAATCTACACGCAGCTCTGCAAGACACGCACACACAGGTCAACACCCACAACACCCAGACACCCTACTGACACTCATGAGAGACACACCACAGTACAGGACGAACACAACAGTACACAGCTGCTCAACTTGCAACAGCTTAGAAGGGCAGGGACACACCGTTGGTGGCGAAGCTGCAGGTGGACAGTAGCAACATGGCAGGCAGCAGAGACACCAGTCAGTACATCATCAAGTAGTGAGTGTTTTGCTGGCAGCCGTTGGCAAGATAACTCTTGCTGTCTGGCTGTGACCGCACAACCAGGCAGTGATTACAACAGCACACTGGACACGGACAAAAGCTGATTCAAGCCCTGCTCTTCACTTCACCAACACCAGACCTGAGCGAGCAACAGCGCCTGGAGTGCATTGAAGCATCTGGCTGTGCTGCTGCTGTGCTGCACAGTCTCAACACTTGGGTGTGATGTAGTTGTGTGAATGCAGAACTCTAGCAGGAAAGTGAAGCAGCGTTGGTACTCACTTGGAGCCCCATGGGGATGCAATGTGGTCGCCCAGAGCCTGCAGGGGGGTCTTGCCGGTGGCAGCGTGCTGTAGGAGCGCAAAGGCAGCAGAGCAGAGCACCAGCGTGTCAGCAATGTTAAGACCTTTAACCCAACTATGACCAACAACAACGTGAGCTGTGGCGTGTGCATGCAGCATGGCTGGTGGCTACCGCGTTGGTGTGCTTTGTTGAGCTTCTGTGCTTGCAGGACAGATGCATGTAAATTCTTCCTGTGCTGACTACAGACGCTGACCGCAGGGGTTGAAAAGAGCAACTCTAGCCATCTGCTCTTCTGTGTTGGCAAGACTACTTGCTCAGCACACATTTACCCCACTACCCATACATCCATCAACCCTGCGCTCCACTCATGCCGCATACTGGCCACACAGGTCACCACTGCCAGGTTGATTAATTCCCTCAAGCCAAGCCAGCATCCATACAACACTCATCACCAAGCAAGCAAACACAAAATTCACAACAAACACAAGATTCCCTGTTTGCCGCACCTGTGCCACGAAGCCGAGGCATGCCATCAATACCAGACAGTTGGAAATCTTACACCGGACAGCATCCTTACAACATCCCCCCCCCCTAAGCAAGCAAACCTCAAACTTGCTCGTGCCGCACCTGTGCCACGAAGCCGAGGCATGCCATCATTGCCAGGCGGCCGTTCTTGATCTCCTTCAGCTTCAGGGTCTCAATGTCGCCCTTGGCAAAGTTGAGGGGGTCAAACGCGCCACCGGGGTAGGTGCGCTTCTCTGCATCGGGCTCGTCACCGCGGCGAGACTCAGCTGCAGCCATGGCCACAAACTCCTGCAGGAGTTTGAAGAGGCAGCGAGGTTGGCAGCGTAGGTGAGTAGAGAGATTGTGAGCAGGTGTTGCTGCTGGATCAGACCATATACATCGTTGGTACAATTGTGATGACAATATGTGGGCACTGATGTTGTGCTTGCTCATGACAGCAGGCCTTGCTGTACTCCCCTCGCTTGCTGCCATCCGGTTGCTGGCATGTCCTCAAGTACGTACTGCTATTGTTCCAGGCATGCTGCTACCATCTCTACGCAAGCTCCTGCTGCTACATGAGGTGTGCAAGCATACTGCGACTGGTGTGTCCTGTGCAAGCATACTGCACATCAACCCTGCCCCACCCAGCTGTGACACAGAAATGGCAAGCAGATGGTGCCCTTGTCCTGAGAAGCCCCTCTGCTCTGAGCTCAACCCCTCTGCATGCAAGCACTGCATGGCTGACTGTTGCAGCACCATGTGCAAGCATACTGCCATATCCTAACTGCAGCTGCTGCTGTGTTGCTCACAATGGCCAGCAGGGTGTTGAGGTCAAATGGCACGTTCACGCCAAACCAGGTGGCGTTGCCGCCGTTGATGGCCTGCAAAACCAAACAAACAAGGCAACAGAGGTGAGAGACACACCTGGCAGGTTGTACGAGCATGAGAGCACAGCACTGGTGAGTCAGCTGCTGTGCTGTGTCATCACGGTTGTTGGCACGTTCCTGCAAGCGGCTGCTTCATGTACCCCCTTGCTGTCAAGCCAATTGCTGGTCCTGTCATCTTACCCACCCCTCGCCTTGCCAAATCCTTTCAACTTTGTGAGAACAGCTGCTCTGGTTGCTGCTGCATGTGTTCACGCTGCTTTCCCTGCTGCTTTCCCGCCCTTGTGACTCACCCACATGGGTGCGTCATACCAGTTGCCGAAGCCCAGGGCCTCGACGCCCAGGCAGCCTGCAGCGCCCAGCATGGCCCAGCGGCAGTGGAACACCTCGCTCTCCTTGAAGCGGGCCAGGCTGGCTGGGTCCTTGGCGAGGCCAAGAGGGTCAAAGCCATAGTTGCTGTTGTTGCGCAGCACAGACAGTGGAGTAACAGCAACAGCCAGGGCAGGGAGAAGATTAGATAGGATTAGGCAGCTGGTGTGCTTGGAGCATGCATGTGCAGGAAACGCTGTGGGTTATGCTGTAACGGAGGATGGTGAACGGAGGGCTGCTGGCAAGAGCTGGTGCAGCTGCTGTTTCTGCAGTTTGGTCAATCTGCTAGAACTCGATCTGCTGCTGTTGATCAAACCTGCTCGGCAGGCTGCCGATCTCTGCGCTGCTGCGCCCGCAGCTGCCAGTAAAGAATGTAGATCTTATTCAATGTTTGCATCTGCATTCAATCGTGTGCGGCAGCTGCCCAGGTGCTGTCGGGTCTGCTCGAATAATGGGCTGCTTTTCGCTCCCCAGCACAGAGCCTGCAGCGCAAATCCTCACCCTGGCAGGTTGTCTGGCAGCCAAGCGGGGGCATCGCTACCTGCAAGAGCACACGTGCACCATCACTCGCTATCCTGACAGGGGGTCACCCCGGGTGTGTGCCAAGACCTTAGACTAATGCTTGCCTGGGAGCCAGTTGCCGGCACGCATCACTACACGGCAGCCATTGCTGACGCGAGACACGCGCTTGCCCAGGAAGCCCCTGGTGCTGGCGACGTTGGCACGAGCTGCAAGAGCCATTTTAGCCTGTCGAGTTTGTAGGACTGTGAGGGTGACAGACAAATGCTCAATCGCAAACTGGCACAGTGTGCAGCAGGCAGAGCATGTGTATCAATGAGCTTGGCTCGAGATCTGTGTATGGGGGTTTATGGTTTTTGACCCGCCAGGTGAGAACATCGATAATTAGCGATTTGTTCTGAAATCAAACAACTGAAAGAGATTTCAGCGGTGTTGCTGAAGCCGTGTCATATGCTCAGGCGCCTGAAGTCACCCGGCATGCAGCGTGCTGCGATTTCTGGATCTGGTCAGCCTGACCAGTCAACTTTCGCACAGCTAGGAGTCAGCTACGACCTCAGCATTTCGAGTAAAGTACCTGCGAGTATTTCAAGTTCAACGGCGGGCAGTGCTGCAGCAGGCAGCTGACTTGCAGACAGCATAATCCTCCACTCCTGGAGCCCCCATGGCCCCCATGGCCCAGGCTGGGCCATGGCCAGGGTTTCTGTGAATATGCTGCCGTTGTTAATAGACACCTTGTTGGACACAATACTTTACCAAAAACATGTCATTGCGCCGCATTGTGACACACACAAGCAGGATACACAACGACAGCATCCTTAGCTGCTTGCCCCACAACATAGGCACGCATGCTTTGTGACGCCATGACAGCACCAAGCCAACCATGCCTGCAGCAGGTTGCAATACATGCCAGCATGTTTATGTCTGTGCAGAGGGCTACCTAGCAGCCAAGACCCTCGCCAAACGCAGCAACATGCCCTACAGCGCCCTGCCTTCGTGCAAAATTGAGACAATCACCAATGATGCACACATCCTCGTCAAAACCCAGCTATGTGATCCTGATGAGCGGGCTAGCAATGCACATGTACCACGTATCCACGCTCAAGGCCAAAACTCAACCCTTGATACAAAACAAGCGATGGGACCGCGGGCGAGCATTGCATCACGCACCAACATAGCCTGATGATGGCCGAAAACTTGGCATGCCCCAGGCCATACACTACAGCTTACCATGGTGTGGCCACACAGAGCATTGCACCCCAGGCGTGTTCACACCAATGCAAATGCAGCAGCCACTTATCGCAGCATATCAAACTCTGCTTTCAAGCCCCTCCCATGTCCCAGCGTGGGACACATAATGTCTCAAGCAGGCAGGCAGTGCATCATTGCTGGTTTTGCCGCCGCTTGCCCTAGCACCAGACACACCAGACTGCTGCCAGGCTCTTACTGACGATGCCAGCGCACCACAAACATACAGCGTCTGCAGGTCCTGCTGCATGCTGATCGTAAATCACAGCACGTTGGCCCTGACACAATCACACACCATTGCCAAAGGCCCCAGCCCCCAGCCCCAGCGCGTCCAACACTGCTTTGCCTGCTCCTCCCATGTCCCAGGCAGTGCATCACTGTTGCTGTTCCCCCTGCTTGCCCTAGCACCAGACACACCAGACTGCTACCTGGCCCCTACTGACAATGCTGGCGCATCACAAACACACAGCTGCTGCAGGGCCTGCTGCATGCTGACCGCAAACCGTGGCACGTTATCCCCAACCCGCGGCACGTTCAGACACCATTGCCAAAGGACGCAGCCCCTAGCCCTAGCGCGTCCAACACTGCTTCACCAGCACCCCCCATATTATCCCCTGCAGCCAGCGTCCCAAGCTGTCCATCCCCTGCTGCTGCCGCTGCTGCCCAAGCAGTAGGTGTCCCAGACTGCTGCTGCTGCTGCTGCTGCTGCCCTGCCCCTGCTGGTGGTGCTGGTGGCGCTGGCGCTTCCAGGAACAGCTCCTGCAGCGCTTGCTGCGTGCTTGCCGCGTGCCTCAGCACATCCCATGCGCGCCGGAACTCATGCCGCAGTTTGTCGCAGCCGTCAGCGTGCACGGTGCGGCTTAAGTCGTGGCTGAGCTCAAAGGGGTCCTCGATGCAGAACAGGTGGCGCTCTAGGCCCACCCGCGTTGTCCTGCAAGCAAAGAGACATGCACCTGTGACTTCACAGCTATGCAGTTTGTATGCAGTATGTATGCATGTCAGCTCAAAGGGGTCTTATATGCAGAACAGGTGTCGCTCTAGGCCCACCCGCGTTGTCCTGCAAGCAAAGAGAGGGTTGTGCAGGCGAGCCTGTCATTTCACGGCTATGCAGATTTATGCATGTGAGCTCAAAGGGGTCTCAATGCAGAGCAGGTGGCGCTCCAGGCCCACCCTCGGTGTCCTGCAAGGGGAGAAGCAGAGAAGCTGTGCAGTCAAACCTGTGACCTCGCGCCTATGTGTGCATGTGAGCTCAAAGGGGTCCTCAAGTCAGAACAGGTGCTGCTCCAAGCCCACCCTCGTTGTCCTGCAAGCAAACAGAGAGTTGTGCAGGCGAAGCTGTGACTTCAAGCCTATAAACACTATGTATGCACGTCAGCTAGGGAGGGGTCCTCGATGCAGAAGCCACGTTGTCCTGCAAGAAAAGATATGTGCAGGCAAAGTACCGTCACGCCTGGATGTCGGTTGGAGACCGGCCATGGAAAAGAGATGACAATCCAGCCCCACGCATGGTGTCATGCAACTACAGAGCCCAGCGCAACATGTAGTTTGAATTGTTCAGAAGTCATACTTTGTTGGTTAGGCCAATGTCTGTTTAACAGCACACTCTCTGTCATATGCTGTACGTTTGCAGTTGGGAGTCTGAGCTTTCCAGTCATAGTAAAGTGCTGGTCCACGCAAGGGACTGTGCAGGTGCCTAAACACAGTGACGGCCAAGCAGTCATCAAGCTGTTGAAACACGATATCATTATATGACACTCACCAGCCTTTCATGGCCTTGGTCATGCTGCTGCTCTGGCGTATCGTCACCACTCCCCGCCTGAAGTCGTGCTGGTGCGCCCAGTAGTAGAAGAACGACGCCAGCAGCGACGCCACACTCTCGCTGTTGCCCCTGCCAAAGCCTGAGAGCGCAGCAACGTCATCACAAAAGTCGCAGCACCAGCTGCCTGCACACATTAAACATGAAACAAGATCGAAGCAGAGGGTCACAATGAAGGCCACAAGGCAGTTGTAGATACTGCCAGACTCTTGCTGTTGCCCCTGCAAGAGCCTGCAAGGCGCAGCAACGTCATTGCAGAGGTCGCAGCACCAGCTGCCTGCACACATAAAACAACATCACAGCAGAAGGGTTAGCACAAGGCAGTTGCAGATACAAGGACAGTCACACTCTCGCTGTTGCCCCTGCCAAAGCCTGACAGTGCAGCAACGACATCACAGAAGTCGCAGCACCAGCTGCCTGCACACACGACACATGAAACAAGATCAAAACAGAGGGTCACAATAAGCGCACAAGACAGGGGGCTAGCACAAGGCAGTTGCAGATACAAGGACAGTCACACTCTCGCTGTTGCCCCTGTCAAAGCCTGACAGTGCAGCAACGTCATCACAGAAGTCGCAGCACCAGCTGCCTGCACACACGACACATGAAACAAGATCAAAACAGAGGGCCACAATAAGCGCACAAGACAGGGGGCTAGCACAAGGCAGATGTAGATACAAGAACCGGCACACTCTTGCTGTTGCCCCTGTCAAAGCCTGACAGCGCAGCAGCGCCATCACAAAGTCACAGCACCAGCTGCCTACATACATGCACAGGTGATGCGGCATGGCACAACAAACATGCGTACTAGTAAACAGCGGCAACCACGCCTGCAATGCCTGCACAAAATAGTGACCGTACGAGCGCAACCCCACTCTTATAGGTTTTATTTGCCAAGCACATTCTGCTCCTGCTACCTCACGGCATCTTTGGGAGCCTTTTTTGTGTTCCGTCCACACACGTCTCAAGACAACAACTCACCGATAGTGCGTCTGTGTGTGGGCTGCATCTCCTGCAGCACTGGCAGCACAGGGGGGCTGCGGCACTGCAGGTGCGCGATGCACATCAGCACGTACGCGTAGCTGCTCAGGGTGCCCACGTACGCGTCATTGCAGCGGCGGCGCTTGGCCCTGAAGGGGCACAGACGCAAGCGGCAGGGCAGACAAGAAGCACCGTGAACTGTAAAGAAGGTTGACAACCACCTGTTTTGGTACAGTATTGGTCACCCTTTCTGCGGTGGTTATAGGTGAAAGAATGTAGCGGTACTTAGGTGTGGCAGCGGCCACCAAGTTGTTGGCATGCATATGAGGTGTTGCTGTAGACACGCTGTGACCACTGAACATAACATGGGGGGTGGTGGAAGCTGTGATGAGAGTTTGACCCGGCACAAATACACGCAAACGCGCGTCAACTGCCCACCAACCGGCATCCACTGGAAGCTAACCTGCATGCCTGGTGCTGTCACAAAAGCACAGACGTGTTGGTCCGCGGGGAAATCAGCAAACAGATGCTGCTGCTCACCAGTGCTTGACCAGCAGCACGAGGCTACGCAGGCGCGGGTCAACTGCTGCGTAGTCGCGCAGCAGCTTTGTGTTGACCACCGCCAGGCGGTTGTTGACCGTGATGTCAACCTTGTAGCCTGCAGGACAGCACGCGGAACATCCAAGGGAAAGGAATCAGGAATCCATGGTGTGTATCAGGCAGCATGTTGGCAGCGATAGCAGGGGTTGAACGCTGTTCGGGTTATGCTCTGGGTCAACTCAGCAGCGCTTGCAAGATGCACCCAGCCTTGCACACCTGCTCCGTCATCGGATAAATTATTCATAAATTATTCATGTGTATTTTAACCACAGCACAACCCTGTTCTCCGCACCTGTATCAGGGTGTTCAAACTTGACCACTGGCATGCGTGCGCGGGGAATGGCGAACACGTTGAGCATGCCTGCCTGCTCCAGCTGCTCGCCCAGCTGGCTGATCACCTCGCCTGCAGGGCACACAAGGCAGTTTAACCAACTGTTGTATCATACATGACATTAAATGTGTGACAAAGGAGATGAAACCAAGTATGAAGCCGATGTACATACCTCTGATGCATATAAACAGTGTGGTGAGCAACACTGTGTAACTCACACGTATACAGTAACAGCTTGTAATGAGTACTTCACCCACCTCTCGCCTCCTTGGTCTCCTCCACCCCCTCCAGCTCCAAGCACACATCCAAGTCATTGCTGCCGCCAATGTCCAGCTCATTCGCAGCACTGCCAAACAGATGCACGCTAGCATCAGGCCACAACGCCTGCAGCAGACCCTGCACAGAACCCCAAGCCTGCTGCTGCCGCTGCCGCTGCTCCGCGCTTGGCGCGAGGCTCTCGGCCAGCTGCAGCAACTGACCGTCCAGATCTGTTAAATCTAACCGCACCGGCGGCGGCAAGCTTGGGGTATTGCGCTTTTGGCCGGGGGGTCCCAAATCCTGGCCAGATCGGTATGGGGAGGTGCCAAACATGGTGTTTGGGGTTGAAGATGAGAGCTGGTTCAAGAAGCTGCCGGATGCTCCGAAGCTTCCTGGTGACTCAGCAACACCATCCAAAGGCCCATGCTGCATGTTTGCTGCTGCTGCAGGTGGTGCCGGTATCGGTGCTGGCGCTGCTGCTGCTGCTGAAGGGATGCCAGGTGTGGGAATGCTGCCTGGGGATGCCGCGGATGGCCGCAGCGCAGCAAGAACAGCACTGCCACCGCCGCTGCTGCTAGGCCCCGAAGTCCGCCATTGCTGCTGCTGCTGCTGTTGCTGATGCTGCTGGTGCTGGTGCTGCTGGTGGCGCTGTTGCTGCTGCTGCTGGTGCTGCTGCAGGAGCCCTGCTGCCGCGCCTGCTGCTGCTCCTGCTGCGGCTTCATCACCCTGGTGCAACTTAGACAGCAGCATGTTGAACTGCTGCTGCCTTAACACGTCATCTGGGCTAGGTCCCCTATGCTGCTGCTGCTGCTGTTGGTGATGCTGTAGCAGCTGCTGCATGTGCGCTTGCAGGTTGTGCTGCTGTGCTGCCTGCTGAATCTGCTGTGCCTGCTGCATCTGCAACGCTTGATGCTGATGCTGCTGTAGCTGCAGCTGAGCCATGAGAGCTGACAGATTGCCCGCGGCACTGCCTGCGCGTGCACCAGCTGCCGCAGCTGCTGCAGCAGAGTGCATGCCCTGTAGCTGCTGCAGCAGCTGCTGCTGCTGTTGGTGCTGCTGCGCCTGCATCACCTGCTGAAGCTGCTGCTGTTGCTGCAGGTGCTGCTGTTGCGCCAAGTGCTGGTGCTGCTGCTGCAGCCGTTGACTCTGCAGCTGCTCCTGCTGCAGCTGCTGCTGGAAGTGCTGCTGCAGCTGGTGGTCTGAGCGCTGCTGAGTCAGCATCTGCAGCTGCGATGGCTGATCCAGCCTGTCTGTTGGAGGGGCTTGCTGCGGCCCAAACAAGGCAGACAGCCCACCATGCTGCTGCTGCTGCTGCTGCTGTCCTGCAAGCGATTGCTGGCCCAGTCCTGCCTGTTGCTGCAGATCCAACCCAAACAGCATCGACTGCTGCTGCTGCTGTCCTGCAAGAGGTTGCTGGTAGCCTGCATCAGGTGCTGCCTGTTCACTGAACAACGAACCACCAAACCCTGGGAACTGCTGCTGCTGCTGCTGCTGCTGGTGTCCTGCAAGTGGTTGCTGTGGAGCGGCAGCAGGGTGGGGGAAGCCAAATCCAGGAGGGGGGCCTTTCAGCGGTCTATGGCTGCTGTCACCTGCTGCTGCTGCTGACTCAAACCCAGGCGGAGGGCCCCTCAAGCTAGAGGGTTGCTGCTGCTGCTGCTGTTGCTGCTGCGTCAGCTCCCGACTTGTGTGCCCAGGGGCTTGGCCAAAAGGAGAACCCGGGCCACCAAACAATGACTGCGATGGTGTCTGCTGCTGCCAGCGCTGCTGCGGGGGGTTCATCTGGTCACCTGTTCGCTGCTGCTGGTGCTGCTGAGCTGCTGCAAAGAGCCGCTGCAGGTTGCTACTGGCGCCAGCATGCTGCTGGGGCCCTGCTGCAGCCTGCTGCTGTTGTTGTGATACTGGGTTGCCTGGAAACGGTCTATCAGCTATGTGATTGCCTGCATGTAAGCCATGCTCGCTGCTTGCAGCAGGAAAGCCATTCTCTGCTTGCTGCTGCAGGGGGTGCAGTGGGGTGGCTGCTGCTGGAGGTGCACCACCACTGCTCTTACGCAGCAAGCTCAGCAACGCATGACCCTGATTGTCATTTTGAACGTGTGGCTGCATCGTTCTGACGCTGTCATGCGTTGGGCAGTGAAAGGATCATCAAGGTCGTGCAAGACAGCAGCAGTACTGTGCTAAGCTCGTCTGATCGCAACATGCTGATCGCAAAACAAAGTCACTTGTAACACGGATAACGCCACATTACCTAAAAGCATTTGGCAAGCTCGACACGCAAACCCTGTCACAGCGCTTGGGGCGCCATGGGCAGTTGGACTCAACTTTCTTGGGAACGTATGGTGGCCAGCCTTCTGATGCAAGCGCCAACTCAAACGTCTAACCGACAAAACTACGCGTTTAGCATTCAGCGCTGAGGTTCACGTTCTCCACGTGACCGGAACAGCAAGTTCGTGCTGCTCACTTGGCTGTTTTCTTGGTTGATACAGCGCCAGCAGAGTTTGCCACCCTGTACAGCTGATGATGTCACTTTTATACGTCCTGTTCAGACCTGCAAGGCAGCCAGCAGCAGCAGCAGCACCAACATCACAGTAACACACCTGACGTTCAGCAGTGTACTGCTCCTATGCACATGCAACCCAGCCGCTGCCAGCTAGCAGGTTCTGTAGCGTACAAGTCGTGTATGTAGTGTAGCTTGACAATGACTGTGGTAGAAGGGAGCTCAGTACAGCCAAGCAGCAGCAGCAGCGCTGCTGGCAGCATGGACACCATCTGGCAACGCTTCACACCCACAGTGTGCAGCGTGCTGTTTGTGTTCATCTTCCTGTACTATGTGGATGTCGCGTACGTGGTGAGTCTGCGTCAGCTGGTTCAAAGCCATGTAGCAGCATGCCATGCATACTTTCATGCACTGTAGTCCAGCTAAAGAGCGTATGCCAGCTCAGCAGACCCCTCCCACTGCTCAACCGCCCGCATGCAAGCAAAGCTGCTGCACCAACAACCACCGCAGCTGCATGCACGACTGCATGTGCACAGCTCGTCCATGCGTCTGACATGTTTGCTTGCTTTCCTGCAGATCCTGCCCTGGTACTCCTTCACTGTGCCGGGCATGCTGCACTTCATGGCTCTCTCAGCCAGCACAGGCCTGGCGCTGCGCTGCTATTTCCTGTGCATGTTCACAGACCCCGGCAGGTGAGAGTGTGTGTTGACTTTACTGCAGTCGCGAAGCAACTCTGACTTTGCTGGGCCCCGCAGCAACACCACCAGCAGCAGCAGCAACCTAGCTTGCAGCACATGCCTGAGCAGCAGCTGTTGTTTTTTTCCTTTGCATGGGTACAAACCCTGCAAACGGGAGCCGGCAAGGTGGTAGCAGGCAGCAGCAATCCAGCAACAGCAGCAGCAGCTGTTCGCACCTCCTACACGAGTCAGCAGCACTTCTGGTGTGCACCAGCAGTCCAAACTGCACAGCAACAGCAACAGCCTGCATGCTTGTGTAGCCGGAGCGCAGCATGCATGCAGAGCAGCCAAACATGCATGGCAGGAGCATCACATCAGGCAACAAGGCCTGAACTCAAGTGCAGCTCAATATCCTTGCATGGCATGGCCTTCACACTCTTGTTATGGACCATAACTTATGGTCATTCACAACACGGTGTTACAACACGCCTGCTTTGCGCAGGGTGCCGCCTGGTTGGCAGCCGGATGCGGAGCAGCAGGCAGCAGTGCAGGAGGTCAAAAAGAGTGACGGGAGCGCCCGCTACTGCAAAAAGTGTAACGAGTACAAGCCGCCGCGCTCACACCACTGCAGAGTGTGCGAGCGCTGCGTGCTGCGCATGGTGAGAGATGTGGCAAGCACCCAGGATGTGCTGATGCCATGTGTGTATGTGTAGGTCATCTGCATGCACGTTTGTACTGCAATGTTTCCTTGTAAGCAGCGCAGAGGCAGCCTGACAGTTAGCTGCAGCAGAAACGTGGATGTTGACTGATTGCGTGATCTGACGGCACCAGCTGCAGTGACCTGTAACATGGATGGTACCTAACGCAGACGTAAATCAGATTTACAACACAGAGGGTGGTGACGTGGGCATGTGACATAGGCGCTTTACTACGGCTGTGCTGCCGTGTCACAAGGCTTGCGGGATCACTTCGTCTCCTGGGCGGTACGGTGTAGCCAACTTGTGGTGCCTGGTTGCAGCTGGTGCATCTGAGGTGTACACACACTGCTGTTGCTGTTGCTGTGTGTGTTGCTTGGTGCTTGCAGGACCACCACTGCCCCTGGGTGAACAACTGCATAGGGCATGCCAACTACCGCAGCTTCTTCCTGCTGCTAGTATGTGAGTGTGCTGGTTGCACACTTGGAACTGCATCACTTTCAACCAAAGCAGCTGTAGTTGCCACATGGCGCTGGTCTATGTTTTTTGGGCAGTTTGCGCTACACACTTACAAGGTTATACAGCAGCGCATCCAGAATGCAGTGCGCAGGCTAGTTGTCATCGCACAAGAGAACCTGCACTTGTGGCATGCCCGGGGCACGTTGAGCATGTGCATGTGCCAGAGTGATGGATGTTTGCCTGCTTACTGCCTGCTGTCCATCTGCAGATTGCAGTGCAGCGCTGATACACAGCACGCTGCTGCTGATTGGCCATGCGCTGCATCTGGTCAACAGCTCAGCCAACAGCCGAGTGGTCAGGTGTGAGCAAGCGCTCTACACTGCGTCATTTTGCTAACACTGCGCAGTAGGGTTGGCTCGCATGTTGCAGTCCTTTTCTATGCTGAGGTTGCAGTTGTCATGCATAGTCGTGTCAGCAGTGAGTGCTTGCTACCAACTACCAACTTGGTGCTGCCCGGCTGGTGGCATTGCCCTGCAGGGTCGGTCCGCGCGCCACGCCGCACACGTTTGATGAGGACCCTGACAGCCATGTGCTGTGGCACATAGGACTGCAGGCAAGTCAGGTTCTCACAGCACATCGCCCTCATCTGCTTGAGGAGTGCGGCCTGTGTAACAGCCATACGACTGCAGGCAGTTTGGCTGGCACTGCAAACCCAGAATAATATGTATAGCTGTGCAGATATTCTGGTTTGCGACAGCTGGTTGGTTAGGGACCAGCTTGACTGGTCAAAGGTAGCTGGTGTGAGCTGCACCTACATGCTGTTGCTCCTTGTGCATCGCTGGATGCACTATGCTGCGGACCGGCCACTGCCAGCCTCATGGTCTTGTAGATGCCGTGATCAGGATTAACAGACATGGCTGCAATGTGTTGTGTGGCCTGCTGCTGCAGACCTGTGCTTTTGCTGTGGCACTGCCAACCACCATAGCTGTGGTGATGCTGCTGGTGTGGCATATACGCATGGTGGCGTCAAACAAGACCACCATAGAGCATGCAGAGGTAAATACAGGTGTTGAGCATGCACGCGTCCTGTGGTTCCGAGTGCCGCCTCCTTCAGCGCTGCAGCGTGAGGTGATGACCTCAGCCAAAGCCACCATAGAGCATGCAGAATAAGCAGCTGCAGCAGCAGGCATATTACTTTGCTGTTGCGTGTCTACTGACTGCTTGATGCAGCTCTTTCAAGCTCTCCTGGCTGGGTCGGCAAGCTTGTCACTGCAATCATTGATATTTACATTCGATGTCTGGCTGCCGCTGCTGCTGCTGCCACTGCTGCTGCTGCTGTTGTAGGGCATCACTGCGCAGATAAAGGCGGGGGGCTTCAGTGCAGACAAGCAGCGGCACCCTTACGACCTGGGCATTGTGCACAACGCATTCCAGGTCATGGGCGACGAAGCTGCGCTGTGGTGCATACCCAGCAGTCAACCAACGCCTGGTGGGCTGGCCTACCCCACTTTCTTGGACAGCAGAGCCCTGGGGTTCTGATGTGATGAGTTCAGGAGGATACAAGCTGTACATGTGTGTGTATAAAGCTGGCAAATCGCTGGAGTGGCGGGTTCTGCGCTACTGTGGGAGCGGCAAGCAAGTGTGACAGGTGAGAAGGCGCAGCAGCTGGTTGCGTTGTGGCTGGCATGGTTGACTGCAGTTGAAGTCCATGCTGCTGGTGTGCTTGTTGGCATGATAAGAAGCAGAGGCGCTGGTACTGAAGTTGTCCACGTATGCACATTACTATATCATACTCATTCAGCATAGAGATCGAAGCCTGCTGCTCTTTGATGGCCATATCTGACTGTTGCGCCTCCTGTTGTGGCTCCTGCCTGCAGCATCAAACCGCTGCTGAGTCATGCAGGTGTCCGATGCATGCGCAGGATGCGCAGCTCTCGTGTGATGAGGCCCAGAGCAGCACAGCAGCCCAATTCACAGTGTGCGAGCCTGGCGCCTGTTTGGGCTATGCGATTGGCTACACAGCAGCACCCCACTTTGTGCTGGCTGTTGTGTTAGTCATGGAGGCAGTGCAAGCAAAGTTGGTGTCGACAGCAGCATGATGGGCAGCGCGCTTTGTACATCAGGGTGGTGAGCTGGGCTGACAGCGTGCATGATGCCTACAGCCGCATCTGCGGTCTGCAAGGGGTTATGGGATGCATTTGTAGCACCGGGAACGGAGTACATGCAGCTGCGCTGTTGCTGCTGTTGCCACAGCAGGCCCAAGTACTGGGCTTTTTGAACCACCAGTGCTTTGGTCCCTCCCTTGTAACATCGATTCTTGGAATGCTTATGTGTATTCTCGTCCACTTGCGGTGCCGTTTTCTGTACAGCTAGTGCATCTGCATTCACCTTCTCCGGGGAAGGTCAGGCGTGACCTGTAACGTTCCTTATACATGCCCATCGACACGATCTAGGAATCCGATATAACTCGAGACTTACTGCCCTATATTTTGAGTGGCTAAATGTGAGCGATGATGGCGTATCGCAAGGTTGTTAACCTGGGCGTCACGGGCAGAGTCCACAGTACGCTTCTCCCACGGCCCGGCGAACCTCTCAAATGATTATAATACAGAAGAAAGAGGCGAACGTATAGTTTCCGTGCCTTTCAACCGTCAGGGGGTGCGGGAAACTCGCGTCATCAACTGGCAGCTGCTGCAGCTTCTACTCCCCGAAATGACAAGGCATTCCCCAGCTCCGCTTGAACAGTATTGAAGGTCGGTGCGCAGGGCATCGCACTTACAATATCGAATAAACAGCTGCATGTATGTGTTGTAGTACAGTTCTGATGGCGAACAGAGATAGCAGAGCACCGCAATACAGTCGCACTCAGTATGTCTTTGGTGGTGCCACTTCCTTCTCTTTTGCAGCATAATGGATGGCTTTTGAACATGAGTGATATACAAGATCCTATTCAAAGCGAGGGCTCCTCCGATTCTTTCCAGTCCTTTTGAACATGAGTGATATACAAGATCCTATTCAAAGCGAGGGCTCCTCCGATTCTTTCCAGTCCTTCCTTGCCAAGGCCCTCGCAGGAGCCCCCGTCGATCTGCCTGATGTGGCCGCACCCGAGGTTCCTGCGGGGTCTCCTCGCAAGACCGAAGGGCTGCCTGGCAGTGAGACACAATCACAAAGCGACACTGGTGCAGGCCGTGATGGTGGGCCTGGTCAGCAGGTCAACATGATGGGAATGTCCTCTCACCACAGCAGCGCTGGTGGTACCTGCAGCGACACTCCACCTCCTGAAATGCATAATGAGGGCAGGGGCCGTGGTCGTGGCCGTGGCAGGCGTGCCAAGCGCACCTCCAACCAGGAAACAGCGCAGCAGCGTGCTCACAGGCGCTTCTACGAGCGCAAAAAGCAAAAGGTGAACTTAGATAATGTTTTCGTGTCCCTTGTGAGATCGAAGCTGCACCAATGAGCAGTCCTGCGAAATTCTTGAGCTATCATGTGCAGCTGCTGCCAATTCCTGTCAATCGCGATAGGCCCGATCGCATTCGCCGGACATCACCATCGTTGTTCCTACATGTATTAATACCTTTTTCGGAAGATCGATGGTCCATGCAAGCACTTTGTCCGACCTTCGTATCAGTCACTGCCAGCTGCAACTTGCACCAGCAATTGATGCCCCTGCAAGCTTCCTCATGCCGCTCCCCCACTCAGCCTTTACCTCCCCAACCAACTTCCAACATCTGAACACCTTGTCTTCTGCTGCTGCTGTGCTGCCTGCCCCTGCTGTATCCTTGCACCTGCAGCTGGCAGCGCTGGAGCAAGAAGCAGCAGAGACGTTGGCCTTGTACCAGCGCCTGCAGCGTGAGAATGCAGACCTCAGGCGCAAGTACGAGGCCTTGACCTGTACCATTGCTGGTCGCGAGCAGCAGATGACCCTGCTTGAAGCCATGGGCTCCCTGTGCATTAACACCAGCAGCAGCAGCCAGCCTGCGATAAGCAGCCAGGATACTGCTGCTGCTGCAGCTGCAGCAGCCGCTTGCCTGGACCTACCAGCAGCACCACACTTTGACTTTGAGCTGTTGCTGCAGCAGCAGCAGCAGCGGCAGCAGGAGGATGTGAAGCTAGGCCAGCTGCCAGCTTCTGTGATGCTGTCAATGCACAGGTGCAGCGACTCTGCTCCAACTGCCTTGTGGCCATCCCAGCAGCAGCAGCAGCAGCTGCCGCGACACATTGCAGCAGCAGGGCCTTTCGGCAGGGCGCAGCTGCAGGCCCAGGACAGTCCAGCAGCAGCGGCAGTGCAGCCGTATGCATGGCAACAGCCTGTGCATGAACTTGAGCAGCAGCTGCCACAGCAACGGCTGCAGCAGGTCCAGCAACCGCCAATGCAGCAGCAACACATGCAGCAGCAGCAGCACTTGATGCAGCAGCAGCAGCAGCAAGGCTTGAACATTCAACGCTCAGTGTCCATGCCAGCACCTGCACCAACAAGATACAGCCCATCTGACCCTGGCAGCAGCAGCGCAGCAGCAGCAGCAGCAGCTGGCCAGCCGTCATTTGTAATGGGCTGCAACTTGCCTAGGGCTTACAGCAGCAGCCCGTATGGCTGGTGTGGCGACGCAGGTTTTGGTCAGCAGCAGCAACTGCCACAACAGCAGCAGCAGCAAGTGCCGCAGGCTTGGACAGCTGGTCCGAGCAGGCTGCAGCAAGCGACCTCCCCTGAGATCCAGCAGCAGCAGCAGCAGCAGCACTTTGCACCCCAGCAGTTTGCATCCCAGCAGCAGCAGCAGCAGCAGGAGCAGCACGGTCTGCATGTTAGACCCCACAGCTGGTCAGGCCCTGCAAGCCCCAACAGCATGAGCATGGCAGCACCCCCCGCAATGCACAGATCTTCTCAAAGCTTTCCCTCAGCCTCTCCTCCTGCACACCACAGCAGCAGTGTGTTAGGATATTCCAGCCCCCCACAGCAGCCTTTCTTGCTGCAGCAGCAGTTCCTGGCAGGCCCTGAGGGGCTGGAAGCTGCTGCAGCTGCTAGCTCCCTACCTGCTGAGTGGCAGCAGCAGCAGCAGAGGCACGGCTTTACAATTACAACAGCAGGTCCAGCCATGGCTATGCAGCAGCACCACCAGCAGCAGCAGCAGTTGATGCACCGATCAGGTTCCGATCCCACTGCTGCCTACACCCGCCACCAACTGCTGGGCCAACAGCAGCAGCAGCAGTGGCAGTGGCAGCAGCCAATGCAGGGCTTCCCAATGCAGCAGCAGCAGCCTGAGATGCAGCTGCCGCAGTTTGCACTACCTGACTTGCCCCCAGTGCAGCAGCAGTATGGCCAGCAGCAGCAGGACATGCCTGCTGCTGCAGCAGCAGCAGTAGCATCTGGAGGCCTGGGTGACTTTGGTAGCCTACTGTCTGTGCCAGCAGATGACCTCATGATGGTGGATGATGATCTGCTGCAGCTGCTAGAGAACCAGCTCTCATCGCAGCAGCA
Source organism: Tetradesmus lagerheimii (assembly GCA_902809745.2). Taxonomy (NCBI): domain Eukaryota; kingdom Viridiplantae; phylum Chlorophyta; class Chlorophyceae; order Sphaeropleales; family Scenedesmaceae; genus Tetradesmus; species Tetradesmus lagerheimii. The sequence goes on along the minus strand of CADDIJ020001407.1, from coordinate 134,096 downwards.
GAGTCTGCCACAGCAGCAGCAGCAGCAGCAGGCACCCATGAAAGCACTGCTAGCGGCTGCAGCAGCAGAAGGTGACATGCCTTCTGGTGACTTGCTGCCTTCCCTGCAGAGCATTCCATCAGCTGGTGCTGACCTAGCAGCAGCAGCAGCAGCAGGTAGCATGCCAGTCCCTCAGCAGCAGCAGCAGCAGCAGCAAGAGGCTGCTGCTGCTGCTGCTGGTTCGCCTCCTGAGACGCTACTGATGGCGAGTCGGCTGCTGCAGGCCCGTCACGAGGCTGCGGGCTACTTCCCTGCTGCTGCTGCTGCCGCGTCTGGGGAGGCCGACTTTGTGTATGTGCACCAAGTCGTGGAGTGGTACAGGTGAGAGAGGGAGACAGCATGTGTGTGCTGGTATGCATATGTACGCGAATAAGAAGTGGAGGCTGACCCAATTGCATCCATAACGGTCATGACAACGTCAACTTGATGCAGGCCTGTTCTGTTCAATTTACGCACCGTGCGTGTCCAACATACCACATCTGGCTGTGGCTTGCTGGGCGCCTCTGCACGGCTTGCGTCTTCAACCACCTAAGCTGGAGTCTGTGTGTTGACTGCTGCTGCTGCTGCTGTCACCGCAGGTCCCAGCTGTCGTCGCTGGCTGAGCTGCTGCCGCGCGTTGACCGGCCGCTGCCTGACGTTGCTGCTGGGCTGGCGCTGGTGCAGGCGGTGGAGCAGCTGCTCATGGGCGTGAGGAAGTTCAGCACGCGCAACAGGTGAGGCGCTGCTGCTGCTGCGGCGGCGGCGGCGGCGGCATACTCCTGATGTGTATTGCCAGTTTGAGGTTTTGCCTTGCCCCACTCCTGCGCTACATCTGGATCACATCGCAGAGTTGGGCTGTGGGAGTTGAAGCTCATCAATTGAGTCATGGTTTGCTCTACTGCAGCTGTGCACCACCTGAACTTGGACCAACCGCCTGCCTGCCTGCCTATCTTCTGCCTGCATACATCTGCATCACATCTGCAGGGTTGGGCTATGGGAGTTGAAGCTGATCAACTTGGAGAGCGGCGACTTCCAAGAGGCCCCACCCAACCACTGGCGCAGCGTGCTGCACAGCATCTCTTTTTCACGCGAGGCTCGCGAGAAGCTCGACGCCTGCTTCATCCTGTATAAGGATCACATGGCAAAAGCACGCGCCGAACGCCAGGAGGTTCTGCGCGAGATGGCAGCACTCACTGCCGAGCTGCATGGCAGCAGTGACAACGTAACTGTCACTAACATAAATGTAACAGATCCAGCGGCGGCTGGGCCGTTTGCGGCGGCTGTTGCGGGGGTTAGCTCCAGCAGCGGCTTTGGCATGCAGCAGCAGCAGCAGCAGCAAGGTGAGGCGCCGCGGAGCTTGCAGTTCCGTAATGACGGGTTTGACAGGTGGCAGGATGTGCTTGAGAAGCTTCAAGTCAGCCTGCAGCGCGAGCACATGGTGGCCAACATGATCATGTACTCGTGTGCACAGGCAGCCACACATGTGCAGATGGCGAAGGCCATGCTGCACTCGTGGCCGTACTGGCCGAATGGCTACTGCATGCTGACGATACTGCATGAAGAGGAGCAGGCTGCTGCTGCTGCTGCAGCTGCGGGGCGCCCGGTGTGGCCAGAGCCTGTCAGCAGGATGCGCAGCATCTGAGTGTGAGGGTTTAGCAGTGCGCAAGAGGTGTTCTAAACCCCAGGGTGTAAGGTGTGGTGGTTGTGGTGCTTGTTGAGGCTGGTTTTGCAGGATGAGTAGTGCGGGGTTTGGCGAAGGTGGTGATGCATGCTGTTGTGCTTGGCCAAGCGCTGCTGTGCTGTTGCGTAGTGCTGCTGCTGGCGCGTGGGTTAGCAGTTTGGTTGTCTTCTTATTCACTTGCCTGTAGCTATGCTAGCTAGCGGGGTTTCTAACGTCTACGGGTGGCTGCTTTGTTGGATAGATGCTGGGGTTTAGCCACTCTCCTTCGCATGGTTCCGCGTGACCCTGGATCTGATTCCGTTCAGGGTTGCGGCTTTTGAGTTGCAGCAGAGTGTGACACAAGTGCCGCCCATGGTTTTGCCTGGGGTTTATGTCATAACAAGTCATAACAAGCATTGCACAGATGGGGGCCCGCTGCAAAGGATTAGAGATCGTCATGTGCATATAAATTCGTACGCATGCTGCACTTGCACTAAACTTGTTGCACAGCCTTGGTATCTATCTATTGTCAGTAGCACAGGACTCAGTTTGCTGGTGTGCTGGCAGTTCAAAAGATTCGGCCTAGCTACAACAACTGCGCCCTTCCACACGTTGTGGTTGGCGTGATGCGGCGCATGAATTCTGCATGTGCAGTAGTTCTGCACTGCGGCAGCCTCTGCAGACGTTGTTCTGTTAGCCGTGTTTAGGCGGTGTTACGCTGGCACAGCGAGTGCATCTAGTGGTGCGTCCTGGCAAGTCCAGTGTTGATTCAGCACAATGCGCTGTGCAAGCGGCTTATGGCTGTCGCGATCTTGGCAGCTGTGCCAGCTCCTGCATGCGGTGCTGGCAGCTGCTTGTGATGAGGTGCAATTTCACAGCTAGCTAGTTCATTGATCCACACAGGCAACTTCTGTTGCGTCCCCTACTTCTCCATCTTCCTTTGCTGCGCGTAGCACGTAGTGTGCTGGTAGCAGTCTTGTGCCTGTTGCTGCATTGATAGGCTAGCCCACAGACCTGGCGCCTGCAGCAATGCATGCAGCAGGCCCCCACCAGCTTTACAACGCCACACTCTACTCAATGGCAGTGTGCATGTTGTGTTTAGGTGCGACATCCTGCAAGCTGTTCGCGTTGTGAGGTGTCTCATACTCCCTTACGCGTGGTGTTGGCGGCTACTCGCCTTTACCCAGCTTGTGTGACGTCAACAGCAGTAGTCCCATGGTTTGGCAATCATAGTGTTGTCAGTCTTCAGGCCCGGTTGTCCATTTCCCTGCTTGTTAGTAGTCATAGAACCCAACATGCAGTGATGCATGTGCAGGTTTAGATCTCTCGGCAGCAGGTGTGTTGCTGCTAGCTGGCCTGCAGTTGACCGTGTGAGTTGTTGATGATGGTGATCCTACCTGATCGTTGCTGCTGATTGTGCAGCGACTGAGCTAGCAGGGTGTGGTTAGCTGCTGCGCTGTGCGGTATGTCATGCCTGCTACGCAAGCAGCTTTTGTACAGAAAGAACATGCACAACCTGTGTCAACTCGCACTGGTGGTTGTTCTCTGTGTATGGCAAGACAGCTGGCATGTTCCTATTAGCATGAGTAGCTGAAATCTAGCTGCTTTTCTTGGGATTGCACTTTCAATCCTGATTGTCCTGTGTCGCTGTCTGATTGTGTAAATCAGCATTCGTGTGCTGCCAGATGCATGCAGCAATCACATGCATGACTCTTTAAGCTTGCAGCAGCAACAAGATTGCTGGCTGCTGCTGAGCGGCTGTTGCAATACAGCACGCCCTGCAATGGGCATGACTGGGTGCCCAAGGTCCAATCAACGCCTGCTCTGTTCGGTATGTAGTTTGCTCTGCGTCAAGTCTGTAGGTCTTGCAACTGTCTGCAGTTGGCATACTGGTCCAGGCGCATGTACCATGATGCAAGCTGCCTTTGTGACAGCTGTCAGCTGTTTTCCCTAGTATCTATGATGCTTTCTCTGATGGTTTTTACCCATCTCAAGGCTAGCTCTAGCTGCTGCACTCTAAACGCATGCACCAGTTGTCGCCGCGCTGTGCCGCTTGGCGTGTTCCAGCTGCATCAAGCAATGCTGCCCTACGTATGGCGCCATTGTTTTGGTGTTGCTGGGGCAGACCGCCTGCAAGTTGCTGCGCACTGTCTTGGGCTGGCATCTGGTTTTGTGAATGTACGAGCCAATGGATATGGTGATAGCAATGTCAGCCTTGACTCATCAACATCAGGGCTGCACACTGTCTTTATTCTTGCTGGCAATGACATGCCTGGCTGGCTGTGACTGTCGCTGTCTGCTGCTGTCAAGCAATCTTGTGGTATCTAGCATGATCTGGGGCCAATCCTGTTGACATCTAGTTTGGGTAACCATTGAAGGATCTATGGTGCTGGTCTACTGCGTTACAGAGGGCACAAAGTTTCGCTGGCTCAGTGCGGCACTGTCAGCTGACTGCAGGCCCATATGGTGACAAGATATCGTACTGCAGCAGTAACAACACCATACTACGGCCGAGTCGGCATATGATGCAGAGGCATATGCACCTGGCGGGCGGCTGTCATGACTGAGTCTGTCAAGGTTCTGACAGATCAAGGAGGGTTCACCATCACACTCTTACACAACTTCAAATCTGCAAGCGCTTGATGCAACATCACGTATGCTGACGCACAAAGGTCTGACCTCGCTGAACAACGTTAACGTGCAATACTTGTATAGGCTTGCATACGCTGTGGCGACGCACCGTGATGTGGGCCACAGGGCAGGAGCGTCAACACTCGTGTATTATGTGATTCTTGATCACAGCCCACAGCGGTCAACCATTGTGATCCTGTGCCAGAAAAACTGCAGTGTTCACACAGACGCGCGATGGTAGAAAAGCGACATTGTGCATGCCAACGCAACTGCACCCGGTGCGAGTTCTTCAACGCTAACTTGCCACCATGTGCTGGTGGTGGCACCATGACTGGCACTATATGCGCGAGTGGCTTCATGATCACCCACAGCAGGTTGCTGTTTGCCTGCTGGACCAGATCAGCACATGGTGGCAAGTTAGCTTTGAAGAACACAGCGCAAATGGGCACAACCTGTTGACTCAACTGCCGACATATATGCACAGCATACATATGTATGGACAACAACGTCACAGCAGCCAGTGGACGATGAGCTGCACATCAATATGGTCCAGGACTACGCAACTTCCTGTGATGCCTGCAACACCCAAACGCAGCAAAAATGGGCGCAAAACTGTTATGTCACATCACAATGCACAACAATCCATAGATGCGGTCCCCTTTATGAAGCTCAGGTCCTGATCATGACAAGCAGCTGATTGATAAAGATTCATATTCTCATGCACACTCTGGTATAAGAATCTCACCACTGTTGGCTCACTTTTGCAACAGCTGCAGTATCAAGCATCACCCACGTACATCACGCTCGTGAGGCGTCTGAACATTTTGCATAGCATCTGCGTCAATGTTTTCCAATGTCCGCTGCACCCAGACACCGTGTGGGTGCTCGTGCCAAGTGTATACCACTACACAGGCGATGCTCGCTAAGCAATCAGCAAGTCTGTGACTGGCACGCAACGCAGCAAGATAGTTCAGCACGTCTGCAATGTTGACCACCACGACGGGGCCGACTTGTACCACCATTCTGCGCACTGGTGAATACTGTGCAATACGTCACAATGCATACAAGGCTCCAGCCCATGTCACACCATACAGCATTTTTTACCAAAGGCTGCCTGCTCTGCTTTCCTGCGCTGCAACAGATACCTCTTAGCAGCTGCAACATTACAAACACCACACCCTCTACCCACACACACGCACAACTGACATAGCGACAACCCCACCCCACCCCGCCACACCCTTTACGTGAAGGGGTCAATGCGGGGGTCGTGCTCTGTCGCCATCTGCTTGCCAGTGCACAGGCAGCCGGTGCACATCACCTTGCCGCTGCCGGCACAGAAAGCGTAGGCCTCCTTGGTGTTGGGATCTAGCCCACTGCCCACGCAGTGGCCAAAAGTGAGGCGCTGCAACACATACCTCGCAGCAGCTGCAACAAGAGTACACACAGTATGCCCACACACACCACCACGCACGTGCGCAACCTACGTTGAGTCCCCAACACCCCACCGCACATCCATGCCCTTTACGTAAAGGGGTCGATGCGCGGGTCGTGCTCTGTCGCCATCTGCTTGCCAGTGCACAGGCAGCCGGTGCACATGACCTTGCCGCTGCCAGCGCAGAATGCGCACGCTTCCTTGGTGTTAGGGTCCAGCCCACTGCCTACGCAGTGGCCCCAAGTGAGGTGTTGCAACGGATACCTTGCAGCAGCTGCAAACAGAGTACACACACTATGCCCTCTAAACCACACCCACACACACCCACACATGCGCAACTACGGTGACATCATTCAACCCAGCACCCCGCCGCTCCCTTTACGTGAAGGGGTCGATGCGGGGGTCGTGCTCTGTTGCCATCTGCTTGCCGGTGCACAGGCAGCCGGTGCACATGACCTTGCCGCTGCCAGCACAGAAAGCGCAGGCCTCCTTGGTGTTGGGGTCCAGGCCGCTGCCTACGCAGTGGCCGCAAGTTAGGTAGCCCGCGCCTTGGCAGTAGTGGCAGCGGTTGTGGATCTGCTGCTTGATGTTGTTGACCTGTGGAAGGAGACAGACAGGGGCGGACAGTGGTGAGGCGAAGAACTGTCAATGTGGATCCAGGAGTAAAAAGTGGCAGCGAGGGAAGAACTGTCAATGTGGATCCAGGAGTAAAAAGTGGCAGCGAGGGAACTGTCAATGTGGATCCAGGAGTAAAAAGTGGCAGCGAGGGAAGAACTGTCAATGTGGATCCAGGAGTAAAAAGTGGCAGCGAGGGAAGAACTGTCAATGTGGATCCAGGAGTAAAAAGTGGCAGCGAGGGAAGAACTGTCAATGTGGATCCAGGAGTAAAAAGTGGCAGCGAGGGAAGAACTGTCAATGTGGATCCAGGAGTAAAAAGTGGCAGGGAGGGAATAAAGACAGCAACACAGGCAGCGGCATGACAAAGCAGCAGCAGGCGCAGGACACTCGGAGAGCGTGCAAGCTGCCAAAGGATCTGCAGCACAGCCATACATTGCAGCATGCTCACTGCAGACTAGTTATGATTCGCATACTGTTGAAGCAGGCCCCATTTCCCAGCAAGGGCATATGTAACACACTGCGCACACCACACAGTAGAGCCGTCAAGCGCACCTCCGCCACCCGTAGTGCACTACAGAGTCATTATGGCTTCCAGGCACTATTGAAGCAGGGCCAACTTGCCCAGCAAGGTAGACGCTGCGCACCCTACACAATCAAACAGACACTCACCTCCACCACCAGCAGTGCGCTGACAGCGCCTACAGCGCCCCCGCAGAATGACGCCACGATGGGGTCCACCTCTGCCAGTTGCTCAGGCAGGTGCAGGCTGTGGATGAAGTCTATGTAAGAGGTGCCTGCGGACATGAACGCGAGACACAATAGCAAAATATGTGTTTGTTATGTCAGGTTTCATGGCCAAGTTAGCTTGTATGCGCCATCGAAGGATCAACAATAACACGGTGTATGCAGTGCAACACAGTTATGCAGCAGGCAGGTGCAGGCTGTGGATGAAGTCAGGGTAGGAGGTGCCTGCAGGCGCGCATGAACACAAGATGCAATGGCAGAAGATAGGTTGATCACGCACAGCTGTGATGAAAGCATGCATAATTAGTCGTGCAGTGCTAGGCATCACACACTGTGCTGCATCCATAACAGTGCTGAGCAGCGCTGGCTCACCATCATCATCAATATAATACCCATTCAAGCCATAGCATCAAAACCACCGCCTCCGCGCCCCAGTGGAGCAGATGAAAGAGGGAGCATCGCTCCATTGTGTTTGCAACTGTTGCGCATATCCCAAGCATGCAGCGCTGGCTCACCTCCTACTCCGATGCGCACTTCCAGCAGCGGCGCCAGCAGCCCTCCAAACAGGATGACAGCGCCAAAGAATGCGCCGTAGATGGTGTAGTAGGTGGTCAGACTTTTCTCAGTGAGTGGCGGCAGGAAGGGCAGTGCGCTGAGGTACTTCTGCTGCTCAATCTCCACACGCGCAGGCTCGTTCTCACCCTGCACAAATGCAGTGGGAGTTGTCCAGTGGAAGTTGTTTGATGATGTGTCGTGAGAGATCAAGGCAGATGAGCGAAACATGTTGGATTTGGAGGTGATGAATGGGTGCAAACCGAACATGCTTTGCAAATGAGCCGATGGTGAGAACATACTCAGCATGGTCTGCCCTGAGAGTGAGTGGCGGCAGGAAGGGCAGTGCGCTGAGGTACTTCTGCTGCTCAATCTCCACGCGAGCAGGCTCGTTTTCGCCCTGCGCAAATGCAGTGCCAGTGGTCAGGGTTGTTTGATGTTTTTTGAGAGATCCAGGCAGATGAGCGAAACATGTTGGATTTGGAGGTGATGAATGCGTGCAAAACGAACATGCTTTGCAAGTGAGCCGATAGTAATAACATACTCAGCATGGTCTGACCTGAAAGAGAGTGGCGGCAGGAAGGGCAGTGCGCTGAGGTACCGCTGCTCAATCTCCACGCGCGCAGGCTCGTTCTCGCCGTGCGGGAATGCAGTGCAAAGAGAGTTGTGTACAGTTGTTAGATCTGTTGTGGAGAGATCAAGGTGGATGAGTGAAACATGTTGGATTTGGAGGTGTTGAGTGGGTGCAAGTGAGTTGATGGTGAGAGCATACTCAGCATGGGCTGCCGCACTGAAGCCCTGCAGCGGCGCCGATGGCGGCACACGTGGTGAGCGCTGCAATCGGGACAAGCCTACTTTGATGCGGTACTTCATCGCTGGCGAAGGAGTACCCAATCAAAGCAGGCTTGTCTCGATTGCAATGCTCACCACATGACGTGTGCAGCTGTCGGTGCCGCTGCAGGGCCTGAGGTGGGGGCAGCCCAGCCGCCGCACAGCTGCACTGCAAGTAGGGCTCGCTTGTTTGGCTTGTCAGAAGGCCAGACAGCTGCAGCTGCAGTACTGCATGCAAGCCTGCAGCTAGGATGCAAGCCCAATGCTTGCCAGTTCTGCTGGTGCAAGGTAACGGGTCACTCTGCGAGCATTATGCGCGTGTTATAGTATGCATCCCAGCTGTGCGCTAGTGTGCCGTGTGTCCAAGCTGCCCTGCTGCTGCCCTGACAGCTGGGCATGGCTGGCTGTTGCAGCCAGCCGCGAACCAATTAGCCAGCTGCAGATGCCAGCCCTTCAGTTAACCATCCGACACCACCGCCTGCTGCTCCAAGGTAACACACCACAATAGCTGTGCAGCGGTCCTGACAAGAGCCGTCCTTGCATTGCGAAGGGTCTTGGAAGTAATACGGCAAAACGAAAGTAACAAGGTAGTGACGCTGCGCGCACCTTGAGCCGCTGCTGGATGCGCAGCCGCCGCAGCTCCTCCATGAGCAGGAAGATCTTGTCGCGGCGGTTGGCGATGTTCACGCGGATCTCGTCAGCTGGCATGTTGGCAAAGTCCTGCAAGCAGCCCGAGTTTGCAAGCGCAAGGTAAGCCAGCAGCAGGATGCTGAAGAGTGTTTGAAACATGGCTGACCAGCTGAGGGTACTGACATCGACCAAACTGGCTCAGGTGTGCTACAAGCAAAGGAATTATGCTACAACTGGCTGACAGACGGCAACAGCTACTCGTGTTTGTTGGACCCCATTGTTGCTGCAGCTGCTGGGAACCCTGGTGACACGCATATGAGGTATTCTGGGTGCTACGTTTGTGTGGTTGAACATTGCAGTTTTGCTTTAGTGCTGCCTTTGTCGCACCGCATATCAGTCACTGAGTCGGCCTGCTGCTGGCTTGCAGGACCACTGGCCATTCAACTAGAAGGAGCACTGCAGCCAAACACTTGACTAGCTGCTGGTGCGAGGCAACGAGGTGCGACGCTGTTGATGCATGCAGCACTCGCCCTTCATGAACATCACTGAGCTGATTGCTGCCGGGTGAGCTGCGCCTGCAGGCTGTCTCACAGCAGCAGCTCCGGCACAGCTGGCAGCTGATGAGCTGTAAGTACCAGCACACACCTTGACAGCATCCCTGCCTTCAATGATGCAGAAGTTCTCTGGCATCGCTGATGAGTCCGTTAGCGAGCTTCTGCAAAGAGGCAACGGAGGTGAGGCACCTGCTGCTGCTGTTCTTGGCTGTCAGTCACGCATGCAAGCCTTCAGCATGCACGCACGTGCGCTCTCCGGCATCGGCGGAGGCGATCCTGCGAAGATAGTGGCGTCCCAGCGGGTTGAACTTAAGGCAGGGGCGGGCAGCAGCAGGCCGAGGTGCCACCAAGCCATGGTGGCACCCGGCGTGCTGGTGCGCGCATTGCATCCTAGCACAGATTATCAAGAAGACTGCCAAGCAAAGTCTGTGTACTTGAAGGCTGCAATATCAACGCTGGGAGTGCCACGATGGCAAGTGTGTCGACTGTAGCACAGAGGAAGGACGCTGACTTCGCATGCAAATCTCGATACCTGGCACTAAGCAAAACAAAGAAGAGCTAGTCCGGCTTCAGCTTGCGCTGTCTCGTGCCAATGGGTCACAGCTTTGGACCTCAAGGGTCAAACCAGCAGCAACAGCTTGGATGAGCTGTGCAGTCAAGTGCTGCTGCTGGTGCCAGTATAACCTTGAATTTGATCAAGAGTATATCCAGATGGTATTGGCTGGGGCATAAATTACCACGAGCCTTGCCAGGGCGAAACCTGATCTTCACAGTGCTATTACTTTTACAGTATATCAGTGCAGGGTATGGCACCTTGGCCCAGCTGCATAAATTACTTTGTCGCTTTCAATTTTCCACCATTCAAACTAGCAAGCATTACCAGCTCTCACAGGTCCATTGCCAGATCTTGCAAGCAGTACACCACGTAGCAGGCGTACCAGCCGGTGCTTTGATGGGATGACAAGAATCTGTAAAGCTACCTGGTTGTGCAAAAGCCACATGGAAAGGAACACATAGTTGCACCTCAGCAGCAGTTTCCTGATCCGCAATCTCCTTTGCTGCTGGAAGCTGTCCAGCGGGGAAGGCTTCCTGCGAGTGCATGCACACAAGACAGTGCATATGCGCAGTGATGACTATCCATAGACCTGCTCACCTGTGATTGATGCAGCTTTGAACTAGTTCTGTGCGGCAAGAGCAGCCATGATGGCGCAGCTTGTTCGGAGCAGACCCGCCGCGGCATGCGCCTTTGGATCTGCTTGGTGCCTCTCCAAGTGGTTCCCGTTGCCCATCTGGCCAATAACCGGTGGTGCATCACACATCAGTTGGCCTCTGTGCTCCCTTTGCCCATCTGCAAGTCATGATGTGCAAGCAGCAGGACGTCCAAGGCTGCTAGCACTCTTGCGTTGCACAACCTCAGCACAGCAACAGCCAAGCCCGCCTGTGCTGTAACTGTTTTGCATGTGCTCTAACAGCTACTGTGCGGTGGCGACGCTTATGAAGGCACCACCGGTTCTTGCGCAACAGCTGAAACACAAGAACCCTGAGCCTCGGTCCGCACAGTTCGCCCGCCGATTCGGCACCCGAAATGCAGTCCCAGTTCCACGAAGGGGTACATCTGTTTGATTGCAATGCTATGAAGCTGGTTGTGCCTCTTGCAGAGGTGGAAAACCGGTGATTTGCTTGCTCGTCGCCCTGGGCGTTAGCAATATCTGGAACATCTTGCATTTGTCCATTCACGGAAGTTTGGCTGCTCGTATGCACTGCCATTGATAGAGCACACTCCGCTGCAGACCCGCACTTCTGCAGCGACATCGTAGCAGCTGTCTCAGGGCCAAAATATGAGACGATGTGTGCTATCGTCTCTTGGGGGAGCAAGAACGGCATGGCTGGCAGTGCTGCTGCTTGCAGCTATGGTGCAGGTGCGCAGGGGCTGATGCTGTCGAGGCAGGGCCCGTTACGTACTGGCATAGCATAGACAGAACAGCTCGTTCCCATTTACTGCAGTGTGTCTGGAGTACGCGGGCAAGCACGCGCTTGGCACGCACCACGGTGATTTTACCTCGTATGTACAGCAGTGGAAGCCCACCCTCCTGGTCTTGCTGCTGTGCTACATCCCCCCTCCACCTCTGCAGGCACAGTCAGAGGCTGTTGTTGACGTGCAGGTCACGCAGCAAGAGCAGCAGCAGTGGCAGCGGGATGTGCCTGAGCCAGTGCAGCCACCAACAGTGCACCTGCGCCAGCCAGGTTTCAGCCCCCCACCAGCACCAGCACAGTCTGCAGGACACCCCACAACAGACGCAGATGGCACCCCGGACCCGCTGCTTGTGGCTGCACGGCACAAGTCACCGCAGCAGCACATGCCACCTCAACACGCTCCGCAAGGCCCCCGCCTGCGTGTCCCGCTGTCAGCAGTGGTCACTATGAGTGCATTCATGGCGCTGATGTCCAGCGTGGGAGTTCTGCCGTACTTCTTTTTCTCAAAGCTCTCTAAGCCCTGGGCTGGCCTGGCCAATGCAGTAGCAAGCGGTGTGATGCTTGCGGCTAGCTTTGGGCTGCTTGCAGAGGGTGCCCCCTACTCTGGCACCTACCTGGTCGGGGGGATGCTGCTGGGGGGCTGTTTGTGAAGTTCAGCCAGGAGCACCTGGAGCAGTGAGTGACATGTTACTGCGGCTGCTGATCCTATTGATGCACAGCTGCAAGTGGAGCACACGGAGTATGCTGGAAAATGCAAGTGAATTGCAAGGGGGTGCTGCAGTGCAGAGCTCGCAGCAGTGTCAGTGCATCGTGCGCAGGTGTCCTTGTTCAGACCTTGGCAAGCAGGTGCAGACTACCTGCAACTCTCATGTACTCAGCAGTTATATCTTCAGCGCTTGTGCCCACATTCCCTGCTGCTGCTGCTGCTGCAGGTATGAGGTGGACAGCTTTGAGCAGTTGGCTGGTGCAGATGCGCGCAAGGTGATCCTGTTCCTGGCAGTGATGGCGGTGCACGCAGTGGGAGAGGGCGGCGGCGTGGGCGTGAGCTTCGCAGGAGACAGGGGCTGGGCGCAGGTGCGGCGCAGCAGCAGCAGCGGCAGCAGGAGTAGGGCTAGCAGCAGCAGCAGCAGGAGTAGCGCTAGCAGCAGCAGTCGCAGCAGCAGCAATACGGCCAGCAGCGGCAGCAGCAGGGCAGCGATGGTATATGCTATCGCCAGGAGGTGGTGGCAGCATCTGGTGAATGCAGCTGAGCAGCAGCAGCCCAACAGGCAACAACGGCAAGCAGTGATACATACTGTGAAACGTGCGCTGGCAGGCAGTTGATCATCTGGCAGCTGTGCTGTTCTAGCACATACAGCTCCATTCTGAGCTTGCATCATTTGTGTTCCTGTGTCTGCGCCACCTGCAGGGTACCCTTGTGACGCTAGCAATCGGCCTGCACAATGTGCCAGAAGGCCTTGCAGTGGCCACAGTCATGGCAGCAAAAGGCACGCCACCTGGCCGCACCCTACTGTGGACAGCCCTCACAGCGCTGCCGCAAGCAATCGTGGCGCCCATCGCCTACGTGTTTGTGGACACGTTTAAGGCGCTGCTGCCGCTGGCGCTAGGGTTTGCTGCTGGCTGCATGATCTGGATCGTGCTTGCGGAGCTGCTGCCTGATGCATTAGAGGCAGTGGAGGCTGATCAGGTGGCGACGTACGCAACAGCAGCTGCGGCATGGTGAGTTGGCTGCATCTTTTGTTTACAGCGTAATGGCGTTGCCGTGTATGTCAGCAGGCGCATTTCAGGTTGTGCATTTCAAGTTGTGCATTGTCCGTTGTGATGTGTGCCAACTGCATGCCGGGCAATGGTTCTGCGTTGGAGGCGGTGGAGGCTGATCAGGTGGCGACGTACGCGACAGCAGCTGCGGCATGGTGAGGGGCTGCACTGTTGTGTTGCAGTGTATGGCGTTTGCCTGTTATGTCAGCAGGCATTTCAGGTTGTGCATTGTCCGTTGTGATGTGTGCCAACTGCATGCCGGGAAATGGTCCTGCAATGGAGGCAGTTGAGGCTGATCAGGTGGCGACATACGCTACAGCAGCTGCGGCATGGTGAGTCGGCTGCGTCAAGACACCCGGAGATTGTTGCATCTTCCTTGCGGCGTGATGGCGTTGCCTGTTATGTCAGCAGGCACATCTTTGCGTTGTCCGTTGTGATGTGTGCCAACTGCATGTCGGGAAATGGTTCAGCGTTGGAGGCGGTGGAGGCTGATCAGGTGGCGACATACGCAACAGCAGCTGCGGCATGGTGAGTCTGCTGCATCAGGGGACCGGCAGATTGTGCATCTCTGTTTTGCAGTGTGATGGCGTTGCCTGTTATGTCAGCAGGTGCATCTTTGTGTTGTGCATTGTCCGTTGTGATGTGTGCTCACTGCATGTCGGGAGATGGTCCTGCGTTGGAGGCGGTGGAGGCTGATCAGGTGGCGATGTACGCGACAGCAGCTGCTGCATGGTGAGTCGGGAGGTTGCTGGCGACTGGCAGATTGCTGCATCTCTGTTTGCAGCGTGGCGTTGCCTTGCATGTCAGCAGGCGCAGGGTGGGTTGTGCATTGTCCGTCGTGATGTGTGCCAATTGCATGTCGGGAATGGTTCTGCATTAGAGGCGGTGGAGGCGGACCCAGGTGGTGACATACGCAACGGCAGCTGCAGCATGGTGAGTCGGCTGCGTCAGGAGGCCAGGAGTTTGCTGCATCTTTGTTGTGCAGCGTGACGTCGTTATGTCAGCAAGCATATCTTTGTGTTGTGCATCGTCTATTGTGATGTGTGCCAACTGCATGTCGGGAAATGGCTCTGCGTTGGAGGCAGTGGAGGCTTATCAGTTGCGACGTTCGCAACAGCAGCTGCAGCATGGTGAGTGGGCTGCGTCAGGAGACCGGGAGATTGCTGCATCTTTGATTTGCAGCGTGATGGCGTTGCCTGGTATGTCAGCAAGTGCATTTTAGGTTGTGCATTGTCCGTTGTGATGTGTGCCAACTGCATGTTGGGAAATGGTTCTGCATTGGACGCAGTGGAAGCTGATCAGGTGGCGACATACGCGACAGCAGCTGCGGCATGGTGAGTGGGCTGCGTCTTTGTTTTGCAGCGATGGCGTTGCCTTGTATGCCAGCAGGCGCATCTATGTTATGCAGTGTCCGTTGTGCTGTTTGGCGATTGCTGCTGGCTGACACATCCTCTGCTTGCTGCCGCAACTGCTGCTGCTTCCTGCCACCCTGCAGGCTGCAAGGCCTCTCAGTTTTCATTGCACAGCTTGAGACACCCGCAGGCACGCTGTCATCTCCCTTTGGAGACTACGAAGGAGTGCTTCCACTGGGCATCACCCCAGTAGTGTTGAAGCTGCTACCAACGCTAGCAGTACCGGGGCTCGCAGCTGGCTTGCTAGCCAAGCGCTGTTGGGCGCGGCCCCTCGTGCTGGGCCTGACAGTAGGCCTGTTGGCGAGCTACAGCACCGCGTGCTGGATGCAGCTGCTGCTGAGCAGCAGTCAGCGGCTGCTGTGTGCTGTGCTGCTGCCGCTGGTGGGGAGTGGAGCAGCAGCGCTCCTGTGGGGCCGTGTTAGGAAGGGTTGGGTGGTGGGGGCAAGGGCTGGGTTTGGTGCTGGCGGCAAAAGCCACTGCGAAGAGATGTCAGCAGATTGCTCAGCTGGTGCGAAACGGCATCAAGAAGATAGCCCACAGCAGCAGCGGCAGCAGCGGCAAGATGTGGCGGCTTGGCCACCCACAGCAGTGGCAGCAGCAGCAGTGGTTACTCCAGCGGCAGCAGCATCTCACTACGGTTACTCGGTGCCTCACCAGCGCACCAGCCACAGTGCGGCAGCAGAAGCGTGGGAGGCAAGCAGTGGCCCTGCAGCAGCAGGGGCAACTGGCAGCTCATGGCAGCAGCAGCAGCAAGCTGGCTTGCCTCTGGCAGGGACGCCGCCTGCTGCAGCGTATGCGGACGCTCCTGCGGGCAGTGCAGCGTGGGACACCCACTCGACAAGTAGCAGCGGCAGCTGCTGCGGGAATGAGCAGCCGCAACAGCAGCAGCAAGCTGGCCTCAAATGCACCAGCAGGGGGAGCCCGCTGTTGCTGCCTGGCAGGGGCGACTGCGTATTGCCTATCACACGCAGCTTGAGTGGGGATGGTAAAGGCTGGGGCAGCTTACTACCAGGGCACTGGGACAGCAGCAGCGGCAGCAGCAGAGAAGGTGGTGTGCTTGCTGGCAGCAGCAGCAGCAGCCGCGCTGTTGTGGCTGCGAGTCTGCTGGCGCTGGCAGGTGCAGCAGGCAGTGGTGGGGCGCTGGGGCTGCAGCTGGCAGGTGCACTGGCAGCTGCACCAGACCACGTTGGCCATGTGCTGCCCCCCATGATACTGATAGGTAAGGGTTGCCCTCTGTCTGGTCTCTTCTGCTGCGGATGCATTGGTGTATAGTTGTCTTATGGGTGACAATGAAGGAGCTTGATGCATGTGTCATCTTGATTTACAGTGTTCCCAATGCACCGCCGTTGACTTGTGGCTGCCTGCCTGCCTGCCTTGTCGCTGGCCAAACTGGTTCACTTGCAGGAGCCGTGTTTGGGGCCGCATGCGTTGGCCTGCTGCAGCCTCTGCTGGGCCACCGCACCAAGCTCATAGGCGCAGCAGCATCACTCATCAGCAGCATGCCGCTGCTCGTCGCAGTGCTGGCGCTGCTGTTCCAGCCTGGATGGGTACAGCAGGGCTCAGCATTTGCAGCAGCAGATAGCGTGCAAGGCCCGTCTGTTGGCTACAACTTGTTTGTGCTGCTTGCGTTGGTGCTGCCTATGGGCAAGCGATGGGGGCCAAAGAAGTGCTCGGTTGGTGTGGTGTGTGGTGTGGTGGCTGGCGTGTTGATCAGCGGCGTGCTAGGACTGTTGTGTGCTGCTTCGCCGTATTGCCTGCATGCGAGGCCTGCAGGATTCCTTGCAGGAGGTGTTGCCTGACACGCGGACTGATTCCTTCTGAACTTGTATTGCAACACAGCTGTGCATGTGTTGCAAGTGTGCGCGCACTCAGCTTGTAGTTGGAAAGCACCTGCTGCCCAGTATTCTGGCTAGCTGGGTTTTGCATGAAGCTTGTTATGTGTTGAAGTATTCCTGGGTTGTGGTGGACTTTGAGTGCCCTCTGCACGCAATCATGATGCACGAAGCATCAGCCATCTAGCTAATGTACATATAGAATCAGGTGCGGCTGCTGCAAGTTTGTGTTGAGCGGCACCTCCGTGTGTGCCATTGCACGCACAGCTGCAGCTGATGGCACGGTTGCGGGCACTTGCGTTTTGGCTAGTAATGTGGCTAGGTAGTAATGTGGCGAGGCCTTGCAAAGTGCACACCAAAGTGCTGAATGTGTATGGGTTGGCAGTAGTGGCCGCTTCGCTTCCTCCCGTTGTTATCGATTGATGAAGGCTTTGCGTAGCTTGCTACACTGCTAGCAATGTTGCGTCAGGAGCATGAGCGACAGGATGTGTTGTCTGGGAAAGGCATGGCGTAAGTTTGCAGGGATCGTGCTCCACAACACGGCCGCTAGCTGGTCATGACACCTCGCCAAGCTCCATCTCAGGCTGTGTGCCGCATCAAACTGGGCAACATTATGTTGTAGCTATGTCACTGGCGCTGGACATCTGCGCAGTTCAGCAGCACTACGAGCAGCTAGTGTGTAGCGGCTGAGGAGTTCCAGTTGCTGCGGCTTCAGGCTGCAGGTCGGATCTGTTGTTATTCTGTATGTTGCTGTGCATAGTGGTCATCATGATGATGATGATCATGACGCGGGACCGGCCCGTGAGTAGGGTGGTTGGCAGCTGTCAGCCGCTGTTGTTGTGTTGCCTTTCACTCTGGAAGCAAACCTATCTGCTGCTTCGCTAGTTTGAAGCACCTGACATCACATGCCTGGACATCGTCCTTTACGCAATGCTTAATGGGTAACATGATGATGATGATGACGCAATGCTGTCAAACACCTTGGTGCCCTGTCTGGTCAAGCAGCAGAGCCATGCTGGGTTTGCCGGCTTGCCTGCCATCTGCTTTTATATTTTCAGACGGGGATGTGTGGCTCCATCTGGTTGGCTTTCCCTCTTTTGATCTAGGGTAGGCATTGTAATAGAACTGTAGGCTGACCACGCATACAGCCGCGAGGGCATAGGGGAAGAACCCCAGAACTTGTACGCACGAGGTTTCTAAATACAGCGTTTCAGCCCATCAAAATGATACAAAATGAAAGAAATGCTTGTAGCACGTGAATTGTTACCTTGTGGCATTAGATGGCCACACCATCTGCAAACGCTTGAACAGCGCCGCAACATACTTTTCCTTTCATAACGTATCAGGAATCTCTTTGCTGCTGCTGATTCAGCACCGTGTACGTGACACTTCAGGCTGCTGCTGTTACGCTGACTCAGCATAACCCAGTAACGTCACAGCTGTAATCCAGGAGCGTAGTGCCTCAGGCTGACACAATCCCTGACAGGTAAACACACAGAAGCTGTTATCCAAGTTCAATCCTAAATTCACATCAGGCTGTCGCTGCAGTTCACTGTGAAGACTGCTATGTACCAGCACTGTGTGTAGCCTGGCTCTTTCCCCCCTCCCGAAGGAAGACTGAGGCACAAGCAAAGACAGGCATCCGCAAACACCGACCAGAAGCATAATAGCAAGCAAGAGCTGACATACCAAGCACGCAAGCAAGCAAAGCATTAAGCAAAACCAACAGACCATGGACAGAGGACATGCAGATGCAGTACAACAGTGGTAACAATTACAAAACACCAATCCAGTCAAAGCACCACTACACAAGCACCAAAGAAAACACCCAACAGGGTGCTGTGAGGGGCGTGCAGGCTATAGGCAGCCACGCACCGGGCATGTGTCACTGCAGATTTGTAACAACCCAAGAGCAGTGCACAGCAACAGCACAGTGCCGCAAATCACAAAAAAAGTATAATTTCGTTATTCAAGGCACGTGCGATACGGGATGTCCCAAAACGGCAATTGCTGGTGTCATGCAGACTGACAGCAAAGCTGACAATAATATATCCTCAGTAAAGCTCCCTTTCAGTATTATCTCAATAACATGTTACTAATAATATTTAACAAGTTATTTTGTCAGTTATGTTGAGGCCATGTAAAGCCAGTTTCGGTAGTATACAACCTGTTACATCCTCCTTCATCTCAATACGAAAGATGTTTAGCCTCAACATGGTAAAGGCCCCTACAATACCCGGATCAAAGCAAGCCAACGTACTGAAGGTCACACATTTGTGCACGTGCCTTGGAATCCTAAAAACCTCAACCCTCCAACTTGTACTGCGGGCTACATCTTAGTAAGCACACAAAGGACACAACCACCGTGAATGATATGGCTGTGCAGGTGACGGCGTCGCAAACTGGACTTTCCTATTGTTCTGCAAGCACCATGTGAAAGCGGCTGCAGAGGTACTTCTCACGCTGCAACATGTCATCCAGCAGGGCCTTGTACTGCACTACTGTCAAGTGATCCAAGGCTGCATGGCCAACAGGTATGCCCCATCTCTCCGTCAACAAATTAGCAGCAGCCTCTTGCTTGCTGACAATCTCGCGCACCAGCTTGATGTGCTTTGCAGGAAAGCAACATCGTCCTTCTGGTGGTCCCTAAAGACCCCCAGCCACCAAACCACCACGCCTCCTAGCCCCAACACCCAGCTCACCACTCCTGTCATGCTGCCCAGATAGTAAACCAACACAAACAGGGCTACAGGGAACACGACTGCCTGGAACCACATCGCCCAGCACACCCTCCAGTGCGAGGTTGCCATCAGGGCCCCAAGGCGGTTGGCCAAGGCGTTGGCTGGGAACCCCACCTGCCATACAACATAGCCGCTCCTATAGTTATTGTGCCTTTTTAGCTTGGCCATAAAAGAGACGCGTGGGCCATATCTGCACACAACAAGCATGCAAAGCAAATACTGCAACATTGAGTACACAACTCCAGTAGCAGGATTTTTTGCGCAGCAATTACTGGAAAGCTTTGCAACAATGTTGCATGCAGCCAGTGACAAAGGGCCACAGCAGCCATACACAAGGCATCCAAAGCAAACCTTGTTGTGCTTGCAACCCCCTGATATTCACCATTGCTTCAAATTTGATGCTCACCTGCACTGGCTGCATGGCCGCCTCGAAGGGGGCCAACTGACGACTAATGGCTTGCAACCCGTCGATCACCTTGTTGAAGTGCTCTTCTTGGCCTGGCAACCATAACGAAGGTGGCAACAACATGATGACCAGTCAGTTGAAAGAGCATCACAGGCCCACTAGGTCACAGAAGAGGCGAGGCAAGCAGAGCAGACAGGGGGAGTGCTCTCCTCAGAGACACCCTCAACACCCGTGAGTGACCAGCGCCAGCGAATGCCTTCTGCCTGCCGGCGGCTGGTGTACATGTGCCAAGAGCTGGCCAGCATGCCAGAGGCAGCCTGTACGCAGCGCATAGGTGCTGAGCCGTTGGCGTAGCGGCCTCCAGATGTCAGGCTGGCTGGGTGATACCAGTTGGGCTTGCCAGCTGCCTTGTTGGCAAGCATGACGTCACTGCAAAGCAACCAGCAGCAGCAGTACGCATCAGGGGCATGTTTGTCAACATGCAGATGTGAAATTGGGAAGTAACCAGGCTTTGGTAAAACAGGATGATAGCAAGCCAGCTTAGGGTGCCTGTGTTTAAAAGCAATTTCATAAGCATGTTTTGCAGCCCCCTTGAATCTTTGAATCTTCTTGAATCTTTGCCATTTTTGTGCAGATAGCTACAAACTAAAGGGGAACTCGGTCTTAAATGACCTCTTTGAATCCTTGAATCTTTGAATCTTAGGATTTTGTTGTTCTATAGGGAATGAAAAAAAGTTTTTTGTTTTTTTTTCTGCAGCCCCACATGGCAGCTCTTTTTGGCCAAGATTCAAAGATTCAAAGATTCAAGCCGTGTTTAAAAGCAAATTCATGAGCATGTGGACAGCCTCTTGAATCTTTGAATCTTTGCCAAAGATTCAAGGATTAAAAGCAAACCCGGCCTAACCAATAGGTTGGTGCTGAAACCTGAACTTTGGAGTATGAAGATTGAGCAGGCTAGCTGGCCAGGTGGACATGAAGCTTTAGATAAATGTTGCGCAAGTGATCAGCAGCCCTGTCAACACTTTTGGTTGGCATATAAACAGAAACCCAGATGTGACCCTCAGCAACTCACTTGACCTCCACCAGTGAAGTCAGCAGCTCGCCTTGCCAGTACTGCAGCACCAGCAGATTGGTCTTGAACCGCGTGGGCATTGCACGAAAGTCTGGCTTGGCAGCTGAATGAGCCACCTTGGCCTCCTTGGTAGATGGTTTGCCACCCTGGAGCAAAGAAACACTTGCTGTCAGACAGTTGCACTACTAAGCAGAGTGTCAAATGAGCAGTTGGTGCAAGCAGAACTTGAGTGTTATCATGCTGCTGGTCTCAACATACCCTGGCCCATCTTTCAAGTAGCACTGCTGGTGCTTGAATGGAACATGTGCAAGTTGGGAGGATTTAGCCTGACACAAATGGTTTCCCTATACGTCTGCATGTCCAATGAGACACACACTGTCACAGGAGTAGCTTGTGCATTCAAGCACAGTCATCTGCCACTGTCTAATTAGACAAGAAATTGACATTTGTTGGTCAGGAATGGTCCAGATTGACACAGCACAACCCAGTTGGACCAGATAATGGCAGTTTCTTGTGGCAACAATGGCCCCTTCTTAACCCAATCTGCAGCAAAGTTGGCCCCTGTCTGCAGGGTACTTGCCTTGGCATCCCACCAAGCCTCCATGAGGCGCACCACGGTGCGTGCTGTGCCAGGGAACAGCAGGTCAACCTCCATCTCCCCCAGGCTCCCGTCTGCCTGCCTGTACTGGACGGTGTGCTTCATGCTGACAGCAACTCCCACGCTGTCAGCTGGAAAGCATAGGTACCGACCAGATGCCAGAGGAACCGTGTGCTCATACACCAGCTGTGCAAGTAGGAAGGATGCAGGTGCAGGCAGTTGTTGTGTGTATGTAAGCAACCAATTGGTCTTTTGATACAACACAGCTGTATGTTGCAAGCAAGGGGTTTTGGGTGATTATAGCAGTTTGAGAGAATGCTTCGCCAGTGGTAGCAAAGATTGTGCTTTTTGCCATGGCTGGCTGCATTCCATTGGTGTTCAACCAGTTGCTGCTGGTGCCTGTTTGCTGCTTCTAATTTTACTTGGTATTTGACTGTAGCTTCCTCCAGGTCCAGGCTCATCCCAGCTGCGAATGACTGCTTGACACATTCCTCCCAGGCTGCAGCACCTTCCCTCCACAGTAACTGCCACAAGTCACAGGAGGCATGCTCCGAACGGCGCTGCAATCTGCTGAACGCCTCCAATTCCTTGGGATCCAGAATCTCGCTGATGGCCTTTGCTGCGCCTGTGAGTGGTTGCACCTGCTTGCCGCAGAGGGGTGCTAAAGCGAGGAGTGCTGTGCTGGCTTTGCTTGCAGACGCAGCAACATCGAGACGGTCTGTTGCATCTCCAATGTACGCAGCCCAAACTGCAGGCAGCAGCAAATCAGGCAAAATGTGTTGGACGGAGCAGCATGTGGTGTGAAGGGTACTGACATGCTACTACTGGCAGGAGCATGCTTGCTGTTGCCTGCATTTTGCTGTTACCCCACAATGTGCATAATCGAGACACACCTTGCTGTCCAGGCAGGTTATTGCATTTGAGCAGCGCCATACTGCTGGAGCAGCGCTGCTGCACAGCTGAGGCGGCTCTGAAATGGCTGCCTAGAAGGCTGATGAGGGCTCTCAACGCTGTGAAAGGATTATTTGAAGTTTCTGAATGCTATTGCAACGCTTAAAATCATGTGAATGGGCAGCACACGCGACTTGGCTGCTTTGTAGGAGTGCGGCACTGCACAGCCGATCTGATTGCAAATGAAAACAAACAGCGTTATTTCAGCCGATTGCCATAGGCATAGCTCAACATTTGAAAAAGGTCACACATTCTGGCACGTGCCTTGGACTCCAAAAACCTCGAACCCTCCAAGTAGTACAGGGCGATACAGCTGCCAAGCGGTCCACTGGCAGCCTGCCAGTGAACTGAGTTTCAGACCTTGCAATCGTTCGCATACCCATCCGCTGTTGAGTCGATAAGTCACAACAGTTGTCAGGCAATAAGCACCATCACCTGTGCATCACTGAATATCCACGCACACAGCACTACATCTAAAGACAGTAGCACTTCATTGCATGCATGCCTTCACCCTGCCACCTGCCATACAGCATAAGCATACACCTTCGACAGTCAGGCTGCAGAATATGATGCATCTGAGCAATAGCCAGTACTCAGCTGCATACGCCACACAACACAACTGCAACGCCGCAGCTGTTTCAAGGTTGTACAAATTTACCACAAAACAAACACTGCTGTACAGCTCTCATGGTAGGCGTTGCAGCCAAGGTCGCAACAGGCTTGTGCACGAGCCTGAAAGCCTCAAGCAGATGGTACAACACAACAGCAGTGCAAGCAGGTGTATGCCAGTCGTTCTTACAACATGGACATGCCAACACGGCTTGGCACTCACTGCTTTGCGGACCAATCGAACCCAAGTGCAGCATAAATGCAGCTGCCACTAACTGAACTGGCGCATACATCTTCAGCACTCAGAGATCCTCCACCTGCCATGCTCACGACAGTACAACAATCACAAATGCACAAATGCAGGTTGCTAACACAGCATGCTGCACAGCGCTGTGCATCAACCGCACCCGCTGCAGCTGCCCTGCTGCTGATAGAATCCCAAACAGCTTAGCAGTCTTGCAAATCAGAGGCTTGCAAACAAAGGCTTGCAACACGAGAACTCAACAGCCAGAGTCGCCCCCCATATGCTTCTCCCATCCCCTGCTGTGGCATTGCTTGAACCACACACGCATTCGCCCAATAACCAATCCTTGCCAAGGTGAGTTACCCCTGGTGGGGCTATAGCACATGTGGGGGCATGTGCATGATGCAAATGGCTGAAACACATGTATGGCACGCGCTGCAAAGACATCATACGGAGCTGGAAAGCTTGGGGACTCAGCCTGCAGCTAACCTTGCCCACCATACACAATGACACACAACGCGAGTACAGGTGATACCTTAGAAACAAAAACATACGGTAAGATAGGGCACAAGACGAATGTGCGCGCACGCACACACAACTGCGGGCGCCACAAAAGGCAGGACAGCACACTTGCACAGGGCATTGCTCCTCAAAAAACATTGTACACATGAGCGACATTTGCTGAACCATGCCACTCTCAATTCCAAACAACGTTTTGCCGATGTGCAAGCCCTGCGGATCACCACAACAGAGATCAAGATTGCTGCATCACCACTACAGCTTACTCATCCCCTCGCCACAGCAGCTCAACATATGCAAGCCGTGTGGCAGCAACAGCACATGCATTACTCCCAACGCACACCCCAAAGCATCGCCCCTAGAAACACAGGACATGCAGTACGCAGTACACAAAATAATCTTCACACCTCCTGCAAGGAAGTGCCGACAGCATCAGGTCGAACGGGGCACGGTCCAACCGGCACAAACTGACTAGCACATGTGGAGTTGATGAGAGCTGCATTGTACACCGGGCGCGTAGGTAACATGCCCACACACACACCGTTATTTGTGGTGATACTTGCATCATGATCTTCCACTACCGCATCACAACAGATGCCAAGGGCTTTAAGGCACCCCAAAGTTGGCAAACTTGTGCAGCATGCATGGCATAGCACACCATCAGCGTCATCAGAAAAGGCAGCAACAACACATGAACTCACAGAACAATTGTAAGGCCCCAAGCTGATTGATACATTACATTCCCCGGCCAGCTTGCTGCAGCTGCTTGGAGGTGCTGCTGCTGCTGTTGCGCGCCAGGGCAGCTTGTCCTGCAGGCTTGTCCTGGCTGCTGTTGCTGGCCATGTGGGACATGAACGCAGTCCACGCAATCTGCGGCAAGAAACAAGCGGTTGCAACAGCGATGAGCAGGAGTGGAGAGCAAGAAAGGCATTTCCCATGCATATGAAGCTGCAGCAACTAAGCATGCAGCCAAAGGATGGAAATGTACACAGGCCTGCAGGAGCCTATTCTGCTGTGGTGCCGCTTCCCAAGTGACGCATAACAACAGCTGAACCACCAATCCTGCAACCAACACTCACGTTAATAACGTTGATGTACAGGATGCGCTGCGCTGGCGGCACCAGCGCAAAGTTGATGACGTGCGCAATGGGCCACACCGTCCAGTTTGCCAGCAGCGTCGGCTTCAGCTTTGACTTGACTGTGTCGGCCACGTCAGCGCCGCGGCTGCCCTCCAGCAGTGACATGGATGCAAAGAAGAGTGAGGTCATGCAGGGGGCCATCAGCACCTGGTCCAGTGCCACCTTGGAGAGCACGGCCAGGGGGTTGGTGGGGTCCGCTGGCATCACGTACTGCAGCAGACAAGCAACAAGTAGGATGGGAAGTGCAGGCAGGATGGCAGTATGAGGAGAGGTCACTAGAGCGTCCAGAAGTCAGCAGGGGTGCAGTTGAAGCTGGCAACATTGTCCTGCAGGCTGCACAAGCAGAGACTAATCACTGCGGTCGCAGCAGAACATGACTGGCGTAGCATGAGTCAACAATGAGTCAACCAGGTACCTGCCAGGATGTATGTTGACCAGTCAATCATCAAACGTGCCACTACTGCATGCATGCTGCGAGCCAGCAGCACCCACCTGGTCCAGCAAGTTGAACCACACAAACGCCACAGGTGTGCCAACCAGCGCAGAGAAGGCCACCAGCCGCGCAGTACGTGCCAAATCCAGCTCAAACCCATGACCCGCATCACTGCTGCTGCCCGCTGCTGCTGCGTTGCTGCTGCCGCTGGCCCTGCTGCTGCGGCCACGGATGGTTGCTGCAGCTGCGTTGTGTGTGCGCACAAGGCCTTGCGTGAACTGTGCGAGCAGGTCTCCTAGGAATGTGCCCACCATGCCTGTGGCCAGCTTGGTGGCTACAGGGCGTGCTGTGAGCACGTTGCAATAGGCATCCCACATCAAGCACCAGGGGCTGTTGCTGAGCCACATAGAGGTTGAGGGGGCACTGCAAGGAAGTAGGCAGAGCAGGAGCAAAGCCAATCCAAGTAAGTTACTGCACCTGCACCACTGGATACACGACAGAACACAGATGGCTCAACAGACACGCATCCAGCAAACCAGCAGGTGTCTGCACATATGCATGTTTCCTTGCTAGCTGCTGCCTGCAGCTGCTCACCCGACTGCTGCAAAGTTGTTCTCTGTGAAATTGGTGACCTCCAGCCCCTCTTCCATCATCCACTCAAGGCCATTGACCAGCATGTTGCCTCCTGTACGCGAGTCATCCATCTCTACCTCCAGATCTGTCACAGGCCCATCCGCCAGATCTGGCGCGTACTGCATGGCAAGCTCAGCCGCAGGCTGTGCGGCAACAGCAACCTGCACAGTTTCCTGCAGCAGCAGCGGCGCGGCAACAGATCGTCAAAAGCCTGGGCATAGCTACCCAGTACCTAGGATGCAGCAGGACTATTTCACAACTGCTGTAACCACTGCCGGCAGCTGCGCACCAAGGTGTGTCCTGCAACTTGCGCACCTGCTGCGCGGGCACTGGCATCTCCAGCTCCAGTGCCATGCTGGCTCCAGGAGTAAGTAGCCCCAAGCCAATGGCACTAGCAAGCAAAGGGCTGAGCAGTGTGTGCAAAGGCATGTGCGGCACCTCTTCCTGCAGGCACCAAGAGGGGACTTGTTGAGTCAATGCCAGAGCGTGCGTCCAAGCACACAGCCAGATCAGACATCTGTTATACGGCATATCTGCTGTATCAGCATGCTGTGGCTTGCTCTCACCGTGCGTGCAGTACGCGCCACTGCCAGGACAGGCGTCCGCAGCACACGGTCAGCCAGGGTCGGTGTCCTGCGAAACATCAAACACATATAAGCCCCTGGTCATCGCCTTCGGTGCGTCCAAGCGCTACAGACGTTGTGGTAGCTGCTGGCGTGGCAAGCGTGCATGAATGCCCATGCAGAGCAACCCTTGGTCGCTCAGAGAGAAGTCAACAAGCTGTGTGAACTCATACGTATGCGTTTTACGCCACCTGCGTAACGAGCCGGTACCTGCTGGCTGTGAAAATGGGCCTCCTGCTGCTTGCTGCCACCTGCCGGTGGGTTGTCGAAAGACTGAGCATCGCTGCTATGACAACTAGTCCCTACTGTGTTGTGTGATGCACGTGAAAGTGCAGGCATCCACGCTTCTGCAGTGCCGGGTAGCACAAAGCTTCTGAGACTGGTATCGGGTAAACGTACTGTACAGGCGTTGAAAGACGCGTCTGTATCAGTACAGGTGGCCGTGGAGATTCATGTAGTGCTGCGTGGCGAGCCGCTTCTTGTGTCGGCCGTGGTGCGACCCAGTGTCCGTCATAGCGACAGAGGCTAATGTTATGCCTTGCATCAACAACAAGCTCTTCAACAAGGTTGTTAGATGTGTATTATCTCACTTCATGCGCCCAACTCTGGGGTTGCAGTGCGTCTGCGTGCTACGACATGTTGTCCATGGTTCTTCAAACAGCGGCGGGACCAAAATGCTTTTTCTGGTGTTGGCTCAGCCTGAGGTATGTTCATAACCCTCAAATTATGATCTTTCACTTATAATCTGGCGTGCACGCGCAGTCAGGCTGGGCGGTTTGTGTGAGACCTCCAACACTGTCGCCTGATGCACTGCGGCAGGCGAAATAAGATCTTTTTCTGAGTCAGACACTGTCAAGCACACACGGCGTCTTCCTTCAGTTCCCCAGTTTTCTTATGGCATCAGATTTTGACGCCTGTGTTGCGCTTGTGCTTTGAGCGTGTCAGTTTTATACACTAAACCAGTACCTGCTGCATTGAAGGCTGACATCATCGATGAAGAGTGAAGAACCCGATACGCGTCGCTTCCTGGTGTACATGGCAGACCAAAGCCACAAAATGAGTTAGAACCGAGCGTCAATACAAGCTGCAGCCACACTCACATTGCTCTCGAATCATTGATGACTGTCAGCATGGGGCCAATGCATAGGCGCAGCAAGCAGGCAACTTCAAGCAGGGCCTCCTTGCTGCTGTAGGTGGACCCACAGTGTAGGAGGCAGCACAGCAGGGGGCATGGTGCCCGCATGGCTAGCAGCCTTGCACAAGCTGCTGATCTGTGTGTGTGTGTTTACTCAAATTGCAGTCAGTGACTGCATGCGGCACGCAGTGCGCGTACATGCGCTCAACCTTTTTGCTCCTGCGTCTGAAATGCTGTGTCCACCTGCTGTGTAAAGCAGCGCACTCTACTTCTGCTCCTATGTTTGAAATGCTGTGTTCACCTGCTATATGTCGCCTGCATAGGCCACCTGGAACTTCTTGGTGAACGGTACACCACCCACCGCATGCAACTGTGCTGCCAGGATCCCTCTGCGCTAGATACCGTATCCAGTGGACGCAAACCTGTCATGTCGCCCCTGCAGCAGCTGTTGTGCCTTCTACTCCTGTCCAATCTGCGGCCCCAGCTCCGAGCTCTGGTCAGCCTGGCCGGGTAGCGGCTACGCAGTGTACCTGACACCACCGGTGTCAGGTTGTAAAGGTTGAGACAAAAGTAAACACAATACCGTTTTTGCCGTCAAAGTCTCAGTGTTACTTCAAAGAGCTCGGTGTTTTGTATCGATAATACATATGTCAGGGCAATTTGTGCTAGCCGTTCCAATGGCATAGTGGTAGCGTGTTGGCGTGTGATCCCTGTGAACGCACGTTCAATTTCTGCTGCTCTCATACAGTAAAACTCACGCGCGCGCCTTAGCCTTAGCCTTAGCCGTCAGCCGCAGCCGCAGCAGTAATTCAAGAGCCCTTTCCTTTTGCTGCAGTGCCATGCCTGCAGTTTTGACTGCATGTCCCTGGTGTGTGTGGGGGGCTGATGCTTGTGTTCTGCTGTGGTTTTGCTGTGCTGGTGCCTGTGCTGTTTGCTGTGCTGTTGCTTTTGGGCTGGCATCTGCTGCTTGAGGGTGTTGTAGGCACAGCAGTGCATGCAGGGCAGAAGTACATCATTCATAGGTTCCAGGATGGGGCTGCTCAGGATAGTTGGCAAGCTGCCTGCTCTTGCAGTTGCTGTGTGTCTTTTGCATGCAAAAAGATGCATTTCAGACCATCTTCATGCTGCTGGTGATGGCAGTTTCTATGATGTGCTGGCCATGATGGAGGGAACAGTTTCAGCTGTGCAGCCAGGATCTCGAAGTAGACATGCATGGCATTGCTGCCCTGGCTGGGATTCAGATTTAGTGATTGTTTGATGTGTTTGCTGTTCCAGTCTTGCTGTGAAACACCCAAATTTACCATTACTTTTGTCTCAACCTTTACAAGGTAGCCGCTACCTCAGCGTCAGACTGCTGGATCCAGCTCCAGAGCGACAGAACGCTTACCTTACAGGCATGTGTACACCCCAAGGAAAAGAAGCAAAACCACCTGAGCCTCAATCTCTATGGCTAAATCTGGCTGATGTACTCAGCTGAACCAGGCTGAAGCCAATCAAGGCGATATGAGTCAGGCTGCGACATGTTGTACAACATGACGGTTTGCACAACTCATACATATCCATGACAGGTTCTGCGCACCGAACACAGTACTGTAGCTGGTTATTTTTGCTTCAGTTCAGTTGCAGTAACAGCATCCCAGTGGAGCCCTGTTGCTGGCATTTTAAAGCATGCTGCGGCGCATCTTCAGCACCTGATCAGGGCCTGACAGTGGCAGGTTTCGAAGTGGCTGGCTGACAGGCTCGTAAACAAGTTCTCCGGGTCACATACGATTTAATTTGATCATGTTTCGGATGTGCGGCCTCAAGCGACGAAGTGACTGAGTGGTCACAAACCCCCACACAACCCTGCCAGAGTTTGTTACGGCGTGAGGCGTAAGTTCAAGCGAAGATCTGGCACAAAAGACCATGTACGGTCTACTATGCTCATTCGTGGCTGAACTACGGTCTGCGAGGCTGCCAACAACGCAACCCATAGACGTCTGTGGCCATGTGAGTGTCTGAGTCATGCACTTCGGTCAGGCGTTAAGCAACCACCTGCAAGCATGGATATCAGTTTCTGCACGTTGCACTGAGCGTTGTTGAACGGCCTCTGCCAGCACATACTGAGCTTCGAACCAACAGCAGCAGCAGCACCGCATGCACGTACTAGCAACCACCCCAGCTCGCACAGCAACGCTTGCATCTGCATTACTCTTCTTTTTTCGCAGATAATGCATGCCCGCAGCATGCAAAGCCATATGACTTCGCTCAGGGGGAGACCAGCAGCAGCTGCACAGCAGCCCCATCATAGCAGGCACTGGCAGCTAGCTTCAGCAGGTGCAGGGCACAGAAGTACCTGCTGTCGCCCGCCATATGGCAGCAAGCAGCATCAACAGCAACCTACGGGTGCTGATGACACGCCTTCACGCCGCGCTAGTGGCCTGCAAAGGCAGCAGCACGGTACGGTTGCAGCAGGCGCAACAGCAGCTGGCGGGATTCCTGCAAGACGCCCGCAGCAGAAGTCAAACTCCAGCAATGGAAAGAATGGAAGCCAAGCGAGCAATAGCCCGGAGCAGCAGCAGCAGCAGGAAGCAGGGCTCCAAGCAGTGGACCCACTGCTTCAAAGCATGCAGCGTCCTTCGCAGCAGCAAAGCTGGCAGCAGCGGCAACAGCAGCAACGGCGCCAAGGGTGGCAGCCGCGCCAGCAGCAGCAGCAGCGCCAGCGGCCTCAACAGCCTGTGGGCCCCGCCAACAGCAAGCAGCAGGCTCCTCAGAGCAGGTTTGCCAACTGCAGCAGCTACCAAGCAGTGCTGGCTGCTCTACAGCACCAGCAACAGCAGCAACAGCAGCAACAGCAGCCGGCACAGCTTCAGCTCAACGCTGCTGATACTGTTAGCCTGATGGAGCAGCTGGCAAGCATCAGCAGGGCACACAGCAGTAACGCAACCAGCAGCAGCAACAGCGTGTTCCTCGAAGACCAGGCACTGCAGCAGCTGCTGCCGCTGGTGAGTGGGCTGCTCTTCCATCGTCATTACAGCGCTTGCACTCTCTTTGTTTTGTGCTGCTGCAGCTGTGCCTTGCTCGTGTCTTATCTTGTTTGTTTCGCTGCTCAGTGTCCGTGTACACAAGGCCATGGCTGCTGTACCACGTGTAAATGGCTGTGGTCCAACCCTGGTGCACCTGTGTGCTGCTTGCCTGCAGGCATATGACCTTTTGGACCATCATGTAAGCACTCCCCAAGCAGCCTCACAACCAGCAGCACCAGCGACACCAGCACCAGCAGCTGCCGCACCCCAGTTGCTTCCCCGCGACCTTCTGCGCTGCATCAGCTGCCTGGCATCTCTCAAGTACAGCATGCCAGCGAGGCTGACGGCACTGCTGGAGTGTGGAGCAGCAGGAGGCAGGGGGGGCCTGGCTGGGCTGCGCATGCAGCAGCTTGCGGGGCTTGCAGGGAGCTTGGCGCGTGCAGGCGGCCGGCCCAGCAATGCGTGGCTGGTGGGACTCATGCAGGTAGGGTGGCTGTGCGGCGGGTAACACACAATTTACTATAATGTATCACTGCACTCAATTGCCGAAGGGCCCGTTGTGAGTTGAGTTTTGTTGGGGTGTTGTGCCTCGAGCTGTGGGCTGTTTGCTGTTGTGGCGGCATGCAGCAGCTGGCGGGGCTTGCAGGAAAGCTTGGCTGCAGGAAGCTTGGCTTGCAGGCAGCAGTGGCTGCCAATGCGACATGGCGCGTGCAGGCGTGCCGCCCAGCAATGCGTGGCTGGTGGGGCTCATGCAGGTGGGTGGGGCGACTGCATGGCTGCGGGGTAAAGTTTTACGTTTATCACTGCGCTCACTTGCCGAAGGGCCTGTTGTGAGTTGAGTTTTGGTGGGGTGGGGTGCCTCAAGCGGCGGGCAGGGGGGCCTGGCAGGGCTGCGCATGCAGCAGCTGGCGGGGCTTGCAGGAAGCCTGGCGCGTGCAAACGTGCGGCCTAGCAATGCCTGGCTGGTGGGCTTCATGCAGGTGGGCCGGCTGTGTGGCTGTGTGTACTATATCATCACTGCGATCACTTACCGAAGGGCTTGATGTGGTTTGATTGTTGGTGGGGTGGGGTGCCTCAAGCGGTGGGCAGGGGGGGCCTGGCAGGGCTGCGCATGCAGCAGCTGGCGGGGCTTGCAGGAAGCCTGGCGCGTGCAGGGGGCCGGCCCAGCAATGCGTGGCTGGTGGGGCTCATGCAGGTGGGCCGATTGTGCGGCTGCTGCTTGCACCCTGTTGCCTGTTACACCCTGTTCCCCTGCACCCACTTGCTAAAGGGCCTGTTGTTGGAGTGGGTGGGGTGCCTCAAGCGGTGGGCTAGCTGCTGATTGTGGAGGCATGCAGCAGCTGGCGGGGCTTGCTGGGAGCTTGACGCGTGCAGGGGGCCGGCCCAGCAATGTGTGGCTGGTGGGACTCATGCAGGTGCGTGGGGCAACTGTGTGGCTGCTGCTTGCACCCTGTTTCACTGCACTCAATTGCCGATGGGCCTGTCATGAACTGGTTTTTGTTTGAATGGGGTGCCTCAAGCGGTCCAGCAGCTGCTGGTTTTGAAAGACATGCAACAAGAACAGGCAAGTCTAGGCAGTTGTTTGGCAGCCAAAGCCATAGTCGCGCAGTTGTGCGCCTCAGCAGCGCATGCCGTGGGGGGCTTGCAGCTGGATGGGGTTGGCTGCAAGGAACATGCTCATCCCATGTGCCAAACCATCACCCACGTGTGTTGGCAGATATGGCTGATTGACTTGTTTGGGTTACTTTGGCACTCTGGTGCACAGCACGTGAATGCATCAAGCCGAGCTGGTAGCTCTGTGCAGGCAGATTCAATGTTGCTGCTACAGGAAGCAGGCACGACGTTCATAGGCGACTTGCACGTGTGGACGCTGTTGCTCCTGGGGTGAAAGTCTTGCACTACAAGGGCAACAGCGTAGCACATGCAAGTCATCGTTTGTCAGTAGCTAAGGTGTGGCTAGTCAACTGCTGGCTAACCTCATGCAGCTGCTCCGTACAATTGTTGCCGCTCTGTTCTAGGTTGCTGTTTGAACCATGCCCTGCAGTGCTGGATGTTGCATGCTGCCTGCAGGAGGGAGCCGAGCATATATATTTTCAATCTTCATGTGACGTCTGCTGCTTGGTGCTCATGTGCATGACGCTGCCGACTGCTGTCAAACCCCCATGCAACTGCCTCTACCTGTGCTTCGCAGGAGGCTCAAGCCAAGCTGCCGTCAGCCAACCTCTCTCAGCTGTCACAGCTGCTGTCGGGTCTTGTCAAGATGGGCGTAAAGCCAGCAGCAAGCTGGCTGGATTCCATGCAGGAGCAGGCAGTGCAGTGCCTAGTTGAGCAGGCGGTGAGGGTACAGGTCACAGAGGGCCAGCGCCAGCAGCACCAGCAACTTGATGCGGCAGCAGCAGCAAGCACAGGCAATGGTGCACCCCAGCAGCAGCAGGTAGGCAGTGGTGTACGCAGCAGCAGCCGCAGCCCAGCTGGGTGTCAGCTGCATGACGTGGCACAACTGCTGGCAGCACTCGCAGAAGCGCGGCACAGCCCTGCACCGCAGCTCGCTGCTGGTCTGTGGGGTGCGACTGCTGACAGCTTAGCAGCAGCCGATGTGGCTGCACTTGTTGAGCTGCTCACTGCGTTAGGTGAGCTGCAGCTTGTACCGCCTGCCAGCTGGATGCAGCAGTACTATGGCAGTACAGCTGTGCATTTGGGGCAGTACAGGCCGTGGCAGTTGGCAGCTAGTGTCGCAGCAGTGGGCAAACTCGTGCAAGCTGCCAGCAGCAGCAGAGGTATCAGTCCATCCACCACACAGCAGCAGCAGCAGGAAGCGTCAGCTGCAGAAGTGGCAGGGTCGTCCGAGTGGGTTACAGCAGTCCTGCAGGAGGTGCAGCGGCAGCTGCCGGCTTTTGCTGCTAGGGACTTAGCAGCACTACTGGCAGGGCTTGCTGCACTGCAGCTGCCTCTGGCAGCGAGTCAGCTACAAGCTATTTGTACTGAGGCGCAGCAGAAGCTGCCCCGCCTCAACACAGCAGGGCTAGCATCACTGCTGACAGCGGTTGTCAGCTTGGAGCAGCAGCAGCAGCGTGATGCTGGTGCAGGCGACGCAGTGCCTGCAGCTGCTGTGCTGCTGACAGGTGACTGGGCGCAAGCCTTCCTACGTGAAGCTGCAGCGAAGCTTCCGGTGTTTCCTGCAGATGATCTTGCTGCTGTGCTGCTTGCGCTGCGGGCATCAGGCCTACAGCCGAGCGATCTCTGGCTGGAGGCAGCAGCAGCGCAGCTGCGCAGTAAGCTGACGCTGCTGCAGCCGAGCGGCGTTGTGAGTGTGTTGGATGCGCTATGCAGCATGGGGCATTCGCCGGATGGCGCGTGGGTGGGCAGTGCAATGGCTGCTGTGGAGCCTCGGCTAGTGGAGCTTCAAGCAGCAGATTTGGAACTGCTACTGCGAGTGCTTCTGGCGCTGCATGTGCAGCCGAGTGCTGCTTTCCTGGACGCAGCGCGATGGGCAGCACAGCAGCTAGGGCAGCAGGAGTTGCCGGTGGGTGGGCAGCAATTAGGAGGGGTGGGGAGTGAGTGGAGTGAGGGCAGAGTGTGTGAGGAGGCGTGTCTAGCGCTGCTGCTGCAGCTGGAGAGTGGCGGGGCAGTTGATCGTGCAGTGCCAGTGGTGTCCAGCTTTGCGTGAGAGGCAGCAGCAGAGATGCAGCTGCTGAGTGTATGGAGTTGAGCGCAGTGTACACTATATAGTATATAAACAGATAGGAATCTTGGTACATGTTGGAGTTTGGGTTGTGGCACCAGCTGCTCATGAACTGCATGAGCAGCTGCTGGTGCACCACGGCTCAGCTGAGCAGCCTAGGCTAGCATGGGGTGGCTTGTGCAACTGCTGACATGGTGATTGCAGCAGTCTTATCAGCAGCTGATGTACCAGCGTCATGCTTTTGGCATTTGTGCACCTCCAGTATGCACGACGCACCTGTGTGCATGTCTGGATGCTGTTGATCTTTATCCATTGCTGAGCCTGGTGCGCACCAGTATACTTCTTGGAAGGAACTCTGTTGTAAGGAGGCACCTGTCCTGAGGATGTGTATAGGTGTTTCTGGATACATCGGGCACGATTTAGCCTTGGTGATGACAACAGCAATGATAAGTGCTGTTGACAGCCTAGTGGGGACTGGTGAACAGTTCAGATTGACAGCCTAGTGGGGCCGATGGCGTTGATGCTATGGCTTAATGGGTAACATGATGATGATGATGATGAACAGTTCAGATTGAATGTTAGCAGCCAAGTGGGGACTGGTGCAAAGTTCAAATGGGTGCTGCAGATGTAACCTACTGGCAACAGCTGCAGTGCTTATTGAGTACTTGCCCTCTTTATGCTACTGCTATAAGCTTAGTATTATGCACGAGCTGCCGGCAGCCGTCCTGCGTCTTCGATTGATTCACTTGCAGAGGTTGACGCGGCATTGCCTGCAAATTAGCTTTTCCTACGCGTGCCTCAGAGATGGCTGTGTAAAGCCAAAAACTTAGATATAACTGACACAAATCCAATGCGGAAGATAGGGCCACTTCTGCCATTGTGCATGGCACGGAGTTTGGTTCCGAGTGCAGGTATACGTTCTCCATGTCCAGGCTCTGGTGGATGCCAACTGCGTACCGAATCATTGTTTCTAGCAGCTCCTGATCTTTTAATCTTTACAGGCAGTGATACGGGGATTTGCACAGTTTACGTTTGGTGACGAGGAGTCATTTGCAAACTAACAGCTGACTAAGCACCTCCTACGCAGCCTGCTTGCGAGCTCTATATAAGCCAGCGGGTGTGCATTGCTACTCTACTCCTGCTCCTGGTCTTGAATTGCATCAAGAGGCTTGCGATCGATCAGCCTGACCAAGCCTTTCCCTCATTCACTGACACATCAGCAACCCGGCAACATGGCTTTTGCTGCCTCTGCCGACGACAAGCGCTGGGAGGGTGTGTCTCGCCTGTATACCAAGCAGGATGTTGAGAAGCTCCGCGGCAGCCTGAAGATCGAGCACACTCTGGCCCGCCACGGTGCTGAGCGCCTGTGGAAGCTGCTGCACACCGAGCCCTACATCCATGCTCTGGGTGCTCTTACCGGCAACCAGGCTGTTCAGCAGGTGCAGGGTGAGTGCCTGGCAGGCTGGTGACATTCGCCATCACGTACTCGGATGTCGACTTCTCGTAACCCTCTCACAGTGGCAAAGCTAGGCAAGCCGCAGCAATCGCCAGCAGCAAACCATATTTTTTGATCATTTCATATGTATGCTTGGCACTGGAGTGCAGCTACATCTGCCTCGCTCAAGTTCTTGGCGGGTTACTGACCATTACCTGCTGCCTGCCCTGCCCTCTCCTTCCTGCCCTGCTGCCGCAGCTGGCCTGAAGGCCATCTACCTGTCTGGCTGGCAGGTTGCTGGCGACGCCAACACCGCCATGCAGACCTACCCCGACCAGAGCCTGTACCCTGCCGACAGCGTGCCCAAGGTCATCGAGCGCATCAACAACGCCTTCATCCGCGCCGACCAGATCCAGCACTCGCAGGGCAAGTCGGACGTGCACTGGTTTGCGCCCATCGTGGCTGACGCGGAGGCCGGCTTTGGCGGCAACCTCAACGCCTACGAGCTGATGCGCGCCATGATCAAGGCCGGCGCTGCGGGCGTGCACTTTGAGGACCAGCTGGCCTCTGCCAAAAAGTGCGGCCACATGGGCGGCAAGGTGCTTGGCTACCACACACACCAGGTGCAGAAGCTGCAGGCAGCGCGCCTGGCAGCAGATGTGAGCGACACGCCCACCGTCATCATCGCGCGCACTGACGCCCTGGGCGCCTTCCTGCTCACCAGCGACATCGACGACAGGGACAAGGCCTTCTGCACAGGTGGGGGTGGTGGTGCAGCAGGGCTGGGACGGCTGCCTGGCTGCTGGTGACGATAAGTGCATGGTGTTGCTTTCACTGCTAGTTGCCTGCCATTGTGCAGTATGTACAGCTTGCAATGTATGTTGTACTGCCGATTACAAGGGTTCTGCATTCAGGCTCAAACAACTACCTGCATAACACCTGGCTGACTGTCCCCTGCTGCTGCTGCTGCCCTGACCCCTCTTGCTTCCCCCCTGCAGGCGGCCGCACCTCTGAGGGCTTTTTCCAGATCAAGGGTGGCATCGAGTCTGCCATTGCACGCGGGCTGGCCTACGCACCATACGCAGACCTGGTCTGGTTCGAGGTGAGCAAGCTTGCTTTGGCCGGGAACAGGGCTGTGCTTTCACACCAAACTGGCATGCTTGCTTGTGTCCGATGTGGTTTATGCTCCATGCAGGCTCACCAGACGTTTTTCATAGCACTGCTTGTTCAGTTGATGGTCCTGGCAGCTGCATGCAGTTGGCTGTCAACAGCTCTGGTCTGGCTGCTTTCTATGAAGTGTGCTCCTGCCCCTCTTGCAGCTTGTGTCAGCATATGGCTTACGCTCAATGCATTTGGTCTGGTGTGGCATGGTACTGCTTGTTCAGTTGGTTGCCCTTGCAGCTGCATGCAGTTGGCTTTCAACAGCTCTGGTCTGGCTGCTGCAACTAAGTGTGCTCCTGCCCCTCTTGCACCCTGCTGACAATCCCTGCTGCCCTGCTGCTGCTGCCTGCCCCCTCCTGCCTCACACCCCCAGACTGGCGAGCCCAGCCTTGAGGAGGCGACTGCCTTTGCCGCAGCCATCCATGAGAAGTACCCCGGCAAGCTGCTGGCCTACAACTGCAGCCCCAGCTTCAACTGGAAGAAGAAGCTCGACGACGCCACCATCGCCAAGTTCCAGGCCACACTGGGAGGCCTGGGATACAAGTTCCAGGTGGGTGCCCGGCTGCTGCTGGTGCTGCTGCTGCAGGGAGAATTTGGGGTGCTTGATGAGAGCTTTGCAGTACGGCTGTGATACAGATCTAGAGTGCTATTGCAGGTGTTGCCTGCTGATCAGCAACTGCATCTTGGTATGTGCTATGCATGAACTCTTCAGCGCACCTGCGACTGTAAGCTGACCTGCTTTCCTGCCGCTGCCTGCCCTTGTTTGCCACCTTCCCTGCTGCAGTTTGTGACGCTTGCCGGCTTCCACGCGCTCAACTTCAGCATGTTCACGCTGGCGCACGACTACGCGAGACGTGGCATGGCTGCCTACGCTGAGCTGCAGGCCAAGGAGTTTGCTGCTGAGAAGGACGGCTACACCGCCACGCGCCACCAGGGCTTTGTGGGCACAGGCTACTTTGATGACCTGGCACAGGCCATCGCGCAGGGCCAGGCAAGCACCACCGCACTCACAGGCTCAACAGAGGAGGAGCAGTTCTGAGCAGCAGTGCCGCAAGTGCTGCTGGTCTCAGTACCTGCTGCTGCTGGTTGTGCTGGGTTGTGCGTGTAGCTTGCCAGACTGTCTGTGCACACCCTTGCCCTTGTCCTGCAGGGTGGC
Source organism: Tetradesmus lagerheimii (assembly GCA_902809745.2). Classification (NCBI taxonomy): domain Eukaryota; kingdom Viridiplantae; phylum Chlorophyta; class Chlorophyceae; order Sphaeropleales; family Scenedesmaceae; genus Tetradesmus; species Tetradesmus lagerheimii. The sequence goes on along the minus strand of CADDIJ020001407.1, from coordinate 95,908 downwards.
GTAGGTGTGGCTGGTGTGATGCATCAGGGCGCCGTTGTGTTGTTCTGAACGGGTGCATTTGCAGTTGTGGTTGTGTACAGATGCGACGATATTGGTTGCTGTAAACAAGCTGAAGCATACAGCAGTGTAGTGTGGAGGGGTGTGGGCAGGCTGATTATATGTGAGGGAAAGAGCTTGCAGCTGCAAGCAGATGAGGGGTCCAGTGCAGGAGCTGATTACAATCGCAAATCCTGATGCAGTTGCACAGCAAGCCCTATGGTTAGGTTTGTGTATCTGCTGTGCAACTCTTTTGGGATTTGCTGTTTTGCAAAGTGGTGTGTAATGACAGCGTGTATCTCTGCTTCTTATTGTTATATCATTATATAACAGGTAGTCAGCTTCTCAGAGCTGTGTGACACCCACAATGAAGTGTGCGTGCAGCAAAAAGGCACTGCCATGGTGGTACATATCATGGCGTTTTTCCACATGTGCTGGCTGCACTTTTGTAAACTGTGTGTGCCGTATGTGTGTTCATTCCACTTGTGCGCATGAGAGCAGTTGCTGCTCATGCCGCCAAGTTGACTGATTTACTTGAGATGGATTGATGGAAACATGCGTCTTTCACCTCTGCAGTCGTGGCTCTTGCAGGATTGCAACAAATCCGATCAAACCACCAAAATGTGGGGTGTGCATGCCACCAAAATGTGGGGTGTGCATGGTACTTCATTCCTTCCCAGGCTGTACTATGGTGTGTATGCCATCCGTGTGCCATCATGCAGCTGCGGTGCAACATGCGTGCACGCATGCTTTTTGTCCTGATCTTGCTGCTGGTCATTGGTTGGTTTGATATCTGTTATTGCCCGTCAAAGGGAAGGCGGGTGGTGACTGTGTATGACCAGACTTGCTCTGGGAAGCAAATATGCCAGGTGGATACTGCCACCACTGTGTAACACTGTGTTGTTTATCTGTCTTGATTTGGAGAGTGCTCCTGATGAGACTGCCAGCAACAAGCAACCAGCAACACATCCTTGCTTGCCGCAAGCGCAGTGCGCAGCCTTGCGTGAGTGAGCAGCCTTGCATGCAGGGGAATGGTGTCATTGCACGCCTTGCTGCTTGGGTGCTGCTATAACTTGTACATTCATACAGCAGATGATCACCACTGGTATGATGATCATGATCTGTGCAGGTCTGTCAGCTACTTGCATGCAATGCAGATGACATCGAACTCGACAGCGTAGACGACAGTGCGGTTGCGCTAACAAGTCTGGTTGCAACCGTGGCGTGCAGTACTAGTACTGCCGCTGACATCAGTGCGGCACGTAACGCCATGGCATGGAATGGTCGCTGCACAGTCGTGTGGTATGTGGCTGAATTCAAACACGAAACTTGAACTCTGCGAAGCCACCTGACTTGATCAGGACCTGATTCCGGCGATGATCCCACCCATCCGACGCAGCAACCTTGCCAACTGGTCGTCACTGAAGCCAAGGCAGCTCCCAGGCAGCCTGCATTGGTTTTGTTGCAGCATAACCTACGCGTTGTGCTTACGACACTGGGGTAACGAAGCCACTGCATGGATATCAGGCTGCTACCAGGAGTAGCCCTGACGGTGAGCAGCAGGCTGCGGATATCTGCGGTGTTCGCATAGTTTGAGGGATCTGGCTGTTGTCTAGTAACTAACTACGGGATATGGGCTGCACGGACCTGCAGGCTGGATATGCACAGCCAGCAGCAGCAGCAGCAGCAGGGCTGTGCCAGCACATTCAATGTGCATCGCCTGACTGAACGACTCAAACCGTGTCTTGCACCACGTATATATGTCATGCGCATGCGCATATATGTCTGGACAGCAATGCTTTGTTGACAGATTGCTTTGGCACTACTCTGCAGAGGTGCAACTTTCGAAAGATCATCTTATGTAGTGCTGTCTATGTCGCACTTATTTGTTCTGCACACTGTCGTTCACTCTGCACCAACTAAACCAACAAACATCATGTTCCAATCTGCACTAACACACTGTGCAGGCGATCGGGCAGCAGCTGCAAGAGCCAGATGCTGCAAGCTGTCGCCTTGCCTCCCGTCAGCTGGGCACTGTCAGAGCACAGCAGCAGCCAAGCGGCCACCTGCAAGTGGTGGCAAGCTCGTTTCAAGCACAGCTGCGCACTGAGGAGCAGCACAAACGTACACCATCATCATCATCATCATCATCATCATCAGCAGCAGCAGCAGCAGCAGAGAAACAATGCTCATCGGCAGCAGTGGCAGCAGCAATGGCAGCAGAAGAGAAGGAAGCACTGGCAGCAGCAGCAGCAGGTGCTTCAAGTGCAAAGCAGCATCTTGATGATGACAACACAGAGGAAGCTACTGCACACATCCTGCAGCAGCAGCAGCAGGACAGCGGTGTGCCACAGCCCAAGCTCAGCAGGACAGCCAGCAGCTTGGCGCGCGCTGCTGATCTGCTTGGCTACAGCTGTGTTCGGCTGCACGTGGATGTAACGCAGACGTACGACGAAGACACCTGGCGGCAACTGTTCAGGTGGGCTGTAGCAAATGCAATGTGGCAGCTGTATTGTAAGATGGCAAGTAGCGATTGTTATTGGGTGTATGGCTGCACATGGGCGTAGCAACGTTGCATGTGAAGTATATGATAGCAGTCATTGGTGTTCATGTGTGTCTTTGATGGTGCTGCTGCTGCTGCTGCTCTGACTCAACGAGCTCTGCTTCTCTGCCGCCTCCTTACCCGCTTGCAGCGCGCATGCTAGCTGCCCAAGCATCAACTCTGTTGAGGTGTACGAATACGCATCTGAGGAGTCGGAGCCATTCACACCTTCTTTTTTTTGAGCTCTTCCAACGCACTCAAGACACCAGCTTTGGCTTCATTACAGCAGAAGCAGCAGCCCGTAGCAATGCCCACTGCAACTGGCTACCGTTGTTAGTATCGTGCCTGCACAGCCAGCTGCAGCAGTTGGAGCTGCGGCTGCAAGCGCCGCTGCCATCAGCATAGCAGCCGTTGCTGCTGCAGCTGACACAGCTGCGTGTGTTGCGTGTAAGTGAAGCGGAGAATGCAGTGCTGTGTCCTGAGACTGATGCGGATGTTGTGCTGCTGCCAGAGGTTATGGTTCAGCTGAGTCAGCTGCAGCAGCTGCGGAGCTTGGCAGTGTGGATGGGGCCTTCAAAAAGCGGTGAACACATACAGGCGAACGAGTGCTTGATGATGTGCCGTGGTTTATAGTATTGCACGGCAGTAGATGCAGCAGTAGCAGCAGCTGTTACGTTTACAGTTGCAATGGGGTGTGCTGCGAGCAAGGATCAAGATACTGTTGCAATTGTTAACTCTGTCAAACGGACTCATTGCTGCTGCTGCTTGCTGCTGCAGGCTGTCATCAAGCTGCAGCACGCTTCTTGCATGTTATCACCACTGAAAAGTGGCACAAAGCGGTGAATAATCATGCTGAAGCACTGATGTAGGGTACCAATTTCTTCATTTTGCAACTGCAGGACGACATCAGGATGCAGCACACATTCAGCCAGCTAGGCAGCCATCTAGCACACCTCAGCTGTGGCACCGGCAACATTCGCATGCCCCTGCAGCTCTCAGCGCCGCTGAACCGCATGCCAGCACTGCAAAGCCTAATCTCTGAGCTGGGTGTTACCTTGGATGCAGAGGACATCGTATACCCTGATCTAGATGTAGATCAACCAGGTGCAGCTCAGGGTGCAGATCTCAGTGGCAGCAATGGCAGCAGTGATTCAATAGCAGCAGCAGCAGCAGCAGCGCCGCTGGTTCCGGCACTAACACACCTTGTGTTAGATGGTTACCATCACGAGCTGCTGTTTCAGCTGCTGACTCAGCCGAGTTGAGAGGGGCTTGCTGCTGCTGCCAGCCGCACCCTGCTGCAGCAGCTGGAGTTCAACCGCTCTGGCGAACTTCCGTTTGACCTGTTGAACCAGCTGGAGGGTCTACGCAGTCTGAAGTTCAAGGTAAGCCAGACATCAAAGTTGCTACTTCACCACTGCACTTGAAATAGATGGCCATGGTTGCCCTTACCAGCCAACTACTTGCGCAGATGGAGCAGGCTGGGACTTGCACTTGGACATCTTTCAAGCGGCATCTCAATCGTCAATCATTTTGATCAGCGGCTAAGCCACCCGCATCCCCACCTGTTTTGCTGCCACTGTTGCTGCATACATGTCCAGCATTGCTGCGACCTTGCGCTGCTGCTGCTGCTGCTGCTGCTACCGCTTTTGCGGCTGCTGCATTGCACTTCTTGCTGCATCCATGCAGGCTGGAGACAGGCGCGACCTGGAAAAGTTTGCCACTCAAGCGCCTGCACTGATCACGCAGCTGCAAGGCTTGACAATTGTATGCGAGCAGCCCTTTGAGCGGGATAATGAGTGGGCAGCGCCTTACCGCCCCATTCCGCTGCTGACAGCACTCACGAGCTTGACAAGTAAGCATTCACTTTGCAGGCTTGGGTTGGCGGTTGCATTCGCCATTGCCGGCGGTTGCATCAGCCCCTGTTTGCACAGTTTTGCCCTGGTTTGGAGGACTCGCACGTGTATGTGCAGCGTGTGCAGCATGTGTGTATGTGCAGCGCGCACGGCGATGCGTCAGCGACACACAGTTTCGCTGGCAGCAGAAACTGCTGCTGCTGTCTTCAGCCAACATGACAGTTTGTCAACAGTCCTTCACTCTGGCCTGACGTCATCATTTGCACTGCTGCTGTTGACCAGTTGACCAGGAACACCTGCCGCTACTGGCAGTGGATAGCTTCTTTGCCTTACTTGACAAGTGCCTGGTTTCTCTGCATACAGGCTTGAAGGTGGTTGGCACATCCAATCAACTGCTGTCAGCGCGTGACGACCTGCCGCTGCTGGCCTCAAGCCTGTTACTGCTGCAGCAGCTGCACTTTGCTGGCGGCTTCACGCAGCTGCAGCGCGCACAGCCAGATGTGCAGGTGGGCTGCGTAATCGCCCATTGTGTGTTGTGTCTGTTGATCAAGTTCAAATCATTTTGCCAGCAATGCAGCTGCAGCAGCTGCACGTCCTGGAGGCTTCAGCTTTGTCCAGCTGGGCTGATGATTGCAGGGAGGGCTGCTTGATTGTCGTACGAGCAGCCTGCTACAATTCAGCTTGCTGACGTACAGTTACTGTGCTTGTTGTGAGTGCGCCAACCGTGCAGCTGCAGTAGCTGCGCTTTGCTGGCACCCCATCAAATCAGCAGGCTTGTGCGGGTTACTCAGATGGTTGGATTGCTTGCGGCAAGCGTCATCAGTTTGGCAGCAGCAGCTGCATCTTGTGTTATACACCGCAGTTCTGTTGGTTAATTGAAAGACGTGTCTTGCTGTGTCTGCGTCTACAGATTGGTGTATACTGGTTTCTGCGTGTGTTGTTCACGCTGTGGCGCATCTTGAACTTTGCCGCTGCTGCCCTTGTCCGTTCCTTTGGCTGCTCCCTGCAAGCCTGCTCACATACCAACAGCATCACCTAATCATGCCATGCTTTGCTGTGTCTCATCATCTTCCATTGCTGCCTTGCTTTTCAGCTACTGGTCGGTCTCTGGCCACTTCTTTTAATCCTCTTCCACAAACCAGCATCAGCATCAGCTTTGCTATGATACATCATCTGCACCGTGCAGGGTTGAACCAAAATCTGTGGTGCACTGCCTGCTTTCTTTGCTACAGGTTGGTGCCGATGGCCGCTCGCTGCAAGCCTCCTCAACTTCAACTTCTGACAGCAGCCCCTCCATCATTCAGGAGACGCCCCAGGTGCTGACTGCGCTCACTTTGCTGCGCAAAACCCCGAAAACATACGGGTTGATACCTCACACAAACAACCCCCAAACCCTGCGGATCGTGCCTGGGGCTCTGGCCACCAGCTTGAGGAGCCTCAGTATTTGCGGCATTGCAGCGAGTGTACAGGCGGCTGACAAGGATTCGAGCAGCAATGCTGCATGCCTGCCGGTTGTGGGGGCCAGCAGCAGCATCAGCACCAGGCAGGAGTGCATGCAGATGGCTGGCAAGGAAGCTTCGGTTGGTGTTAGCGCTGGACACAGCAAAACAGCTGGCAGCAGCAGCAGTTGTATGCAGGGTGGCCAGCCTGCTGCTGCTGCTGCTGCTGCTGAGTCAGCGGGTGGAGTACTGTCAGCTGCGCTGCCGCTGCCGCTGCTAGAACGTGCAGAGTTGAAGGTAGAGTTGATGGAGCATGCAGCTGACATGATCAGGTGGGTTTGGGGTTTTGAAATAGGCTGTGGGCCCTGGTGCAAGCTTCAACACTGCTGTGAGGTGTTGTCCCTCGAGCTTCGTCGGACGCTGTGTTCTTTCCAAGTGGGTGCCAGTCAAATGCCAAAACTGCTGAAGAGACTTATGTGAGTGCTGTGTTGGCTGCTAGCAATGCATCTACGTTGCAGTGTCAGCTGGTGTAGTCTTGCCTGCTTGAGGGTGTGTGGGCTCTTAAGGTTACGTTGGATTACCTAGAACACCAGCAACTGGCAGTACGCCTGACATGCTATGCCTATGTCAGCTGCCTGCACTAACGGTTGGTAACATGCCTGCAGTTGTGTGGAGCTATCTCCAATGTATGAATGATGTTTCTGTTTGGTTACCTTCAGGCACAGCAGCAAGCTGCTGGACCTATCACTGGAGCTGGGCGCTGCCAGCACCACTGCCAACATGCAGGACATGTGTCTGGCCAATGACTCAGCAGCAGCAGCAGCAGCAGCAGGAGCAGCAGCGCCTGCTGTACCGTTTGGTGCTGGCTGGTGGTGGCCGCAGCAGCTCACAAGCCTGCGGCTGTGCGTCCCGGGTGAGTGGCAGCAGCGATTGTGACCAGCAAGGCTTGTGCGATGGCACAATTGCAAGCAAACGCATGCACGTGTTTTGGCCCAAATATCTAGGCTAAGTACATGCAGACATGTTTGGAGTGTGTAGGTCGTGGCGGTTCAAGGAAGGTAAGATTCGCCGTGCTCTGCCAAGAAGTTTGAAGGTGTGGCGTGCGTCTGACTTCTAGTGTGAACCTGCACCAGACAATTGCAACGCACAAACGCTGGCCTAACAACCTGTTGATTGTGTACAATTGTGACGCAGGCATCTCCAAGGGTGGCGTCCACCCCAGGCTGTATGTAGAGGCTACCGCAGATGCGCGCTGTGGGCTGCAGCTGCTGCTACCCCGCCTGTGCTCAGCACACGGCTTGCGGCAGTTGAGGCAGCTGTCGCTGGCTTGCAGGGATGGACCCTGCATGCCACAAGGTGGGCGCCTGTTGTATACAAGCAGCAGTGCAGTCTTTCAACTTCAACTGGAGTCACTGAGTTGCTGCAATCGGAGGTTTATCTGCGTGCAGGAAGACATCTGTAGGTGCTGCGCGCTGCATGGCTGCTGCTGCTGCTGCCGCAGTGCATGATGCACAGTGGCAGACATGCTTCCGATAACTCAAAACCCAAGTTTGATGGAGGTAAATCACGTAGGCCGTTGTTGTTGGTGCTGCTGCTGCTGCAGGTGCTCAGCGTGCTTTGAGCTGCCTGTCCAGCCTGACCCAGCTGCAAACCCTGGAGCTCAACTTTGCATGCTACAAAGTCAGCAACAGACCATCAAACACTCCATTGGCTTCAGCAGCAGCAGAAGCAGGTGGAGCAGATCAGCACAAACAGCAGCAGCAGCAGCCAGGGGGCAATGAGGCGCGTTCAGATACACTTGCCTGCAGCAGCAGCCTCAGGGAGATGTGCTGCGTTGATGGGGCGACAATGCATGCAAAAGCTTGGGCAGGTGTGATGGCAGGGCTGCAGCACTGCGGCAGGTTGCGGCAGGTGGTGCTTGGGCAGGAAAGGCCGTTCGACGTACAGCAGCAGACAGACTTGCAGGATAGGTTGCCCAACTGCTTGTTGTTTACTGCATGGAACGATGACAATGATGATGATGATGATGATTAGGCTACTGCTTTGGCTTGAGTGTGCAACATGAGCTTTTTGTCCTTGCATGATAGCATGGTGGCATGTTTGCGCTCCTTGCCAAGCGCTCAGCCTTTCAAAGGCGGCAAGGCATTCCTGACCAATTATACGAGGAAGTTTAAACAGTGGAAAGGCCCGTTAGTAGCGGTCAATACGTTGATTTGTACACCCTTCGCAGAGTTTGCCACGGCAACCTCAGGCTGACTGTCGTTCAGCCAGCGGCGCAGCACAGCCTGTGCGGCAGGAGGTTGGTGCCAGCAGCAAGCAAAGTGAGGTACAGAGTTCGAACTTTACGTTTCCCACGGTTGGTGCATACCGCATGCACGGCCAAGTTGGCCGTGGTTTGAGGGAAGTGCAAGCATGTACGAATTGTAACAAGTACGAGCGTGTACTACACCTGGTGGCACCTGGTGGTGCTACTCGGATCACAACAATTGGGCTCTTTTCACCTTTTGTGGCCTTGTAGTGTAGTGTAAGTCTACAGACCTTCAGTAGTACATGATGAGATGGTGTCGCGTGTTCTAAACTGTGAAGATCAAGAGAGCTTGGCTGTTGTTGTATACCAGATGTGGTTGTATCGCTCGGTGTTGTTAGGGTTATCGCCTGACCACACCAGCGTACCAATCCAGCCAGAGGGCTATGTCCCTTCAGATGACACCCTAGACGCTGTTGCCTCTAGCCCATAAGACTTTGACATTTCCTGACAAATTTCATATGCATTTGTGCCACAGATCTGGTTTGTTGCCGCCTTATGCCGCATTAGTCGCCCTTGTTCTTGCTTCTGATTGTGAGATCTTGACAACATGCTCTCGGTTGGTGTGCTTCTTCAGCACAAGGTGCTGGCTGAGTGGGGTGTGTCTCTGACACGCCGCAGATATAATTGCTTGCTTATCCTGGAGAGAACTTGTGCTCATCTGATGGCGTCAATGTGTTGCATCGAGCGCTCATCTCCTTTTGTCACGTGTTGACTCTGTGCTCATTTGGGGTGGCTCATACCATCTAAGATGGTGACTGGACCCACATGTAACTACTCTCTCTCTCTAACTACTCTCTCTCATACAGGTCTGTCCCTGAGTGACAGAATTTTGAATGTCAAGGCACCCGAGTGTCACAGGAGTCCCGCAACATCCTTTGTCCAAGCTCCTTCCAAGTCAAGAGGCACCATGCTCTGCTGCATTGTTACACAGCACAACTCCCGCACCATGTGCAAGTGTCCCGCACAATGTGTCCACTACCTGACTGGCAAATACAGGATTGTTCACACCCAAGTGCAGTTCTCGGAATCGACGCAGCAGCAGCAGCACATCAGTGTTGCTGAGGCCCTTGACAGTGTCAATAGACCACGCTGCAATGACCAGGAAACAGTGATATTTAATACAACAGCAGGGCAGCTTCACTTTGCGACCCTGTGTAGTGATACAAGATACAAAACTGGAAGCTACCAGCATACAGAGTTGGAGGTACGCTGCTCAGACATGTTGCGAGACATGCCTGGCTGAGAAGCAGCAACTGACATCCTGCACAGCTGCAGCAGGCTACTGACTGGAGGATAACAACCACAATGTGCAAACCACTACACGTGCCCTGCTCTTTCTCTTGCACTGGGACCGTTGCTTTTGTCAAAGCATAGTACTGCTGTACACAACTCTCACTATGTTGCTGACCAGACACTTGGTCAGGCTGTGGCACCTTTTTGATCAAACACCTTACACTGCAGAACCCGCCGTCTGCACAGAAAAGGCGATCAGGACATCTGCCCTGTGAAAAAACAAAACCACACTGGACCCATAATTTAACCAGCTGCCTACTCTAGCAGCAGGACAGCACAGCACGTTTGCCACAGCCGCTGCTGCAGACATAACATGTCATGCGCCTGCTGAATGATGCTCAACAACATACCACTGCAACCAACAACATACCACTGCAACCAACAACATACCAGCAGCACTTGTCACAACAGTCAACAACTAGCAGCAGCAGGTACTGAGACCAGCAGCACTTGCGGCACTGCTGCTCAGAACTGCTCCTCCTCTGTTGAGCCTGTGAGTGCGGTGGTGCTTGCCTGGCCCTGCGCGATGGCCTGTGCCAGGTCATCAAAGTAGCCTGTGCCCACAAAGCCCTGGTGGCGTGTGGCGGTGTAGCCGTCCTTCTCAGCAGCAAACTCCTTGGCCTGCAGCTCAGCGTAGGCAGCCATGCCACAGCTCGCGTAGTCGTGCGCTAGCGTGAACATGCTGAAGTTGAGCGCGTGGAAGCCGGCAAGCGTCACAAACTGCAGCAGGGAAGGTGGCAAACAAGGGCAGGCAGCGGCAGGAAAGCAGGTCAGCTTACAGTCGCAGGTGCGCTGAAGAGTTCATGCACAGCACATACCAAGATGCAGTTGCTGATCAGCAGGCAACACCTGCAATAGCACTCTAGATCTGTATCACTTTCATTCGTCAGCACATGCACAATCATGCAGCACATGCGCAGCAGCAGATTTTTCCTGACAGCATGCAGGCATGCAGCAGCTCACAACTACCCGCCATAACCAGCCGTACTGCAAAGCTCTCATCAAGCACCCCAAATTCTCCCTGCAGCAGCAGCACCAGCAGCAGCCGGGCACCCACCTGGAACTTGTATCCCAGGCCTCCCAGTGTGGCCTGGAACTTGGCGATGGTGGCGTCGTCGAGCTTCTTCTTCCAGTTGAAGCTGGGGCTGCAGTTGTAGGCCAGCAGCTTGCCGGGGTACTTCTCATGGATGGCTGCGGCAAAGGCAGTCGCCTCCTCAAGGCTGGGCTCGCCAGTCTGGGGGTGTGAGGCAGGAGGGGGCAGGCAGCAGCAGCAGGGCAGCAGGGATTGTCAGCAGGGTGCAAGAGGGGCAGGAGCACACTTAGTTACAGCAGCCAGACCAGAGCTGTTGAAAGCCAACTGCATGCAGCTGCCAGGGCAACCAACTGAACAAGCAGTACCATGCCACACCAGACCAAATGCATTGAGCGTAAGCCATATGCTGACACAAGCTGCAAGAGGGGCAGGAGCACACTTCATAGAAAGCAGGTGGCCAAGGTGGTGGAGGAGTTTGCAGGGAACAGCAAGTGGAGCATCGTAGCCGCCAAAAACCACGTATGCAGCCAAGAGCCTGCACTGTGGCACCTGGTGAAGAAGGTGGGCCTCACATAAAATAGGTAGAGTTTGGTCACCTGCACTTGTTGTTAGCAGGGTGTGGTGCTTTTGTGTGTGTTATTGTTGCCCTCCCCTGGCGCCTCAACATACCATCTTAGCCTGTTGCTTACCCTGCCTTTCAATGTTTTGCTGCATGTGCCTGTAGGGAAAAGGTGCAGCACAGCAGGCGCTGGACAGCTACGCAGGTGCACAGGTTGATCGCGCGGTGAGGGCTGAGCAGTCTGCGCATGCTGCTCAGCTAGCAGCAGCTTTTGGACAGCAGGCAGTTCTGCAGGCAAAGCTGGCGTCTGCACAACACCAGCAGCAGCAGCAGCAGGAGCATGCAGCAGCTGAGGCTGAGCTGGTAGCTGCCAGCGCTGCTGCTGAGGCTGCAGCACAGCAGCGTGCTGCAGTTCAGGCAGACATGGCAGCAGTTGCTGCGGCACAGGAGCAGCGTGCAGCAGCTGAGGCTGAGCTGGCAGCTGCCAGCGCTGCTGCTGAGGCTGCAGCACAGCAGCGTGCTGCAGTTGAGGCAGACATGGCAGCAGTTGCTGCGGCACAGGAGCAGCGTGCAGCAGCTGAGGCTGAGCTGGCAGCTGCCAGCGCTGCTGCTGAGGCTGCAGCACGGCAGCGTGCTGCAGTTGAGGCAGACATGGCAGCAGTTGCTGCAGCACAGGAGCAGCGTGCAGCAGCTGAGGCTGAACTGGCAGCTGCCAGCGCTGCTGCTGAGGCTGCAGCACGGCAGCGTGCTGCAGTTGAGGCAGACATGGCAGCAGTTGCTGCGGCACAGGAGCAGCGTGCAGCAGCTGACACAGGTGCAGCAGCAGGTGTTGCAGTTGCGACAGACATGGCAGCAGCAGCTGCAGCAGCCAGTGAGTGGTTCGCAGATGCTGCAGCAGACGCTGACTTGGCAGCACCTGCAGCAGCTGAGGAGAGCCTAGTAGGCATCGATGTTGGGACTGCAATGCCGCTGTTCACAGATCAGAACAGGACATACATGGCAGCGCGGCTGGACAGCATCCTCGCTCCTGCTGACAGTGCACAGGTACCAGCAGCAGCAGGTAGTGCAGAAGGGGTGGATGCTGGTGATGACGCATTTGCTGCAGGCGGGCTGCTGCCAGGGCACAGCTTGCCGCCACCAGCCAACCCCACCATTGGCAGTGTTGAGGGGAGCAGAGCGGCAGGTACTGACGGTGTGTCTGAAGGTGGTGTGCACACACCTGGGCGCCCTGTGCGTGCTACGCGCGGCGTTGCAGCTAGCAGGCACACGCATGCAGTAGGGAGCAGGGCTGCTGGTGGTGGTGGTCCATCGCGCCGCCGTGTGCAGGCTCGCAGCCAGGATGGGCGCAGCGGCAGGGCCCATGCAGGGCCAGCAGCAGATGTAGGTGGTGATGCTGCAGGCACCATGCAGCAGCAGGAGCAGGAGGAAGGGGCGGCAGAGGGGGGCCAGCTTGGGGACACTGAGCTGTCAGGACCTAGCAGGGATGGCGCGGCGGATATGGCTGTTGCAGCAGATGCAACTCTTGTTATTGGCCAGCAGCAGCAGCAGGAGTAGCAGCAGCAGCAGCAGCAGCAGCAGCAGAGGATTGGCGTCAGCGCAGGTGATGTTGCTGCTGCAGGTGCTGCAAGTGCTGGCACTGAGCAGCAGCTGCTGGCAGACCTGCTCGCGCTGAAGCAGTGGGCTTCTGTGCTGCCCTGGGCCTATATGTCAGCGCTGGGGCGAGAGGCCTTGCTTCTGCTAGCGCTGCCACTGGCTGAGGCTGCAGGCGAGGCAGGCTACCTGGAGGTGCAGCAGTTGTGGGGTTCTTTCGGTGAAGCTGCAAAACCTCCTGCGGCTGGGGTGATGCAGCTAGCAGAGGGTGTGCAGCAGCAGTTGCAGGCATGTGCAGCGGTGGGCCTGCAGCAGCTGAGCGATGACACAGAAGCGTGCAGCATGGTGATGCAGCTGTTGGAATACATGACGCAGCTGGCAGCACTTGTTGCTGACATTCAGCCTGACAGCGCAGCAGCGCCTTACAGCACAGGTCGGCAGTTCAGCCAGGGAGAGCTCTCATCGCGCATGGCTGCGGACTGCAACGAGATACACGCAATCCTGGGCGGCTCAAACTAAAGGATGGATGTGGCATCGTAGCAGTATCATAGCAGCTCCTCGGGACCGGCAGGTCAGCATTGTCGTGTCACAGCCTGCAGTGTGCCGTCATCACCCTTGGCGTAGCACCCCAGCTGCACAGAAATCACAATAACACAGCAGCAGAAACACTCACCAGGGCAACAGATCGCTGGGAAGGCTGGCCATGGGCAGCCGCCGGATGATCAGCCACACCTCGCCAGCATGCATGAAGCGGAAGCTGTACAGGCTTGGATGGTTGTGCTTTTGCATCAGGTCCGCTGGGGGTGCAGTGGTGCCTGCAGGCCAGAGCGCCAAGCAAAATACATGAGGTTATCAGTATCAATGCCTGGCGTTGTCTGATTCATTAGCATCATGAGAGTCGCCGAGCCATCCACCCACCAGGCCGGCGCTGCATCATCAGCCATATACAGACACGCACTGTGGCTTGAGCAAACTGCCCACTGTAGCCTTTTGCGTTTCACATGGGGCAGACACATGTAAGACCAAATCTGTGAGGTATCACTTGGCCCATCATACAGACACTTCTTGTAGTATTAAAAGTGCAAACGGCTACTTCAGGGTTTTGGCTTGAGACGGCAGACGCCTGAAAGAACCGAAACTGTGAGGTATCACTTTGCCCATCACACAGACCTGTCTTGTAGTATATAAGGTGCAAACTGCTACTTCAGGTTTTGGCTTTAGACAGCAGACACCTGGAAGACCCAAAACGTGAGGTATCACTTTGCCCACCACACAGACCTGTCTTGTAGTATAACAAGTGCAAACTGTTACTTCAGGTTTTGGCTTTAGACAGCAGACACCTGGAAGAACCGAAACTGTGAGGTACCACTTTGCCCATCACACACACCCTGTCTTTAGTATTTAAAGTGCAAACTGCTACTTCAAGTTTTGGCTTTGAGACCAGCAGACACCTGGAAGACCCGAAACGTGAGGTATCACTTGGCCCATCACACAGACCCTGTCTTGTAGTATAACAAGTGCAAACTGCTACTTCAGGGTTTTGGCTTGAGACGGCAGACGCCTGAAAGAACCGAAACTGTGAGGTATCACTTTGCCCATCACACAGACCTGTCTTGTAGTATATAAGGTGCAAACTGCTACTTCAGGTTTTGGCTTTAGACAGCAGACACCTGGAAGACCCAAAACGTGAGGTATCACTTTGCCCACCACACAGACCCTGTCTTGTAGTATAACAAGTGCAAACTGCTACTTCAAGTTTTGGCTTTGAGACCAGCAGACACCTGGAAGACCCAAAACGTGAGGTATCACTTTGCCCATCACACAGACCCTGTCTTGTAGTATAACAAGTGCAAACTGCTACTTCAAGTTTTGGCTTTGAGACTAGCAGACACCTGGAAGACCCAAAACGTGAGGTATCACTTTGCCCATCATACAGACCCTGTCTTGTAGTATAACAAGTGCAAACTGCTACTTCAGGGTTTTGGCTTGAGACGGCAGATGCCTGAAAGAACCGAAACTGTGAGGTATCACTTTGCCCATCACACAGACCTGTCTTGTAGTATATAAGGTGCAAACTGCTACTTCAAGTTTTGGCTTTGAGGCCAGCAGACACCTGAGGACCCAAAACGTGAGGTATCACTTTGCCCATCATACAGACCTGTCTTGTAGTATAACAAGTGCAAACTGTTACTTCAGGTTTTGGCTTTAGACAGCAGACACCTGGAAGAACCGAAACTGTGAGGTACCACTTTGCCCATCACACAGACCCTGTCTTGTAGTATAAAAAGTGCAAACTGCTACTTCAGGGTTTTGGCTTGAGACGGCAGATGCCTGAAAGAACCGAAACTGTGAGGTATCACTTTGCCCATCACACAGACCTGTCTTGTAGTATATAAGGTGCAAACTGCTACTTCAGGTTTTGGCTTTAGACAGCAGACACCTGGAAGACCCAAAACGTGAGGTATCACTTTGCCCATCACACAGACCCTGTCTTGTAGTATAACAAGTGCAAACTGCTACTTCAGGGTTTTGGCTTGAGACGGCAGACGCCTGAAAGAACCGAAACTGTGAGGTATCACTTTGCCCATCACACAGACCTGTCTTGTAGTATATAAGGTGCAAACTGCTACTTCAGGTTTTGGCTTTAGACAGCAGACACCTGGAAGACACAAAACGTGAGGTATCACTTTGACCACCATAGACTGCTCCTTTGTAGAGGTATCGAACTGCTACTTCTGGCTTTGAGACTAGACACCTGGAAGACCCAAAACGAGGGTAATTTTGCCCATCATACAGACCCTGTTCAGTAAGTATAACAAGTAAACTGCCAATACTTCCAGGATTTGGCTTGAGACGGCAGATGCCTGAAAGAACCGAAACTGTGAGGTATCACTTTGCCCATCATACAGACCCTGTCTTGTAGTATATAAGGTGCAAACTGCTACTTCAGGTTTTGGCTTTAGACAGCAGACACCTGGAAGACCCAAAACGTGAGGTATCACTTTGCCCACCACACAGACCTGTCTTGTAGTATAACAAGTGCAAACTGTTACTTCAGGTTTTGGCTTTAGACAGCAGACACCTGGAAGAACCGAAACTGTGAGGTACCACTTTGCCCATCACACAGACCCTGTCTTTAGTATTTAAAGTGCAAACTGCTACTTCAAGTTTTGGCTTTGAGACCAGCAGACACCTGGAAGACCCAAAACGTGAGGTATCACTTTGCCCATCATACAGACCCTGTCTTGTAGTATAACAAGTGCAAACTGCTACTTCAGGGTTTTGGCTTGAGACGGCAGACGCCTGAAAGAACCGAAACTGTGAGGTATCACTTTGCCCATCACACAGACCTGTCTTGTAGTATATAAGGTGCAAACTGCTACTTCAGGTTTTGGCTTTAGACAGCAGACACCTGGAAGACCCAAAACGTGAGGTATCACTTTGCCCACCACACAGACCTGTCTTGTAGTATAACAAGTGCAAACTGTTACTTCAGGTTTTGGCTTTAGACAGCAGACACCTGGAAGAACCGAAACTGCGAGGTACCACTTTGCCCATCACACAGACCCTGTCTTTAGTATTTAAAGTGCAAACTGCTACTTCAAGTTTTGGCTTTGAGACCAGCAGACACCTGGAAGACCCAAAACGTGAGGTATCACTTTGCCCATCATACAGACCCTGTCTTGTAGTATAACAAGTGCAAACTGCTACTTCAGGGTTTTGGCTTTAGACTGCAGACGCCTGAAAGAACCGAAACTGTGAGGTATCACTTTGCCCATCACACAGACCTGTCTTGTAGTATATAAGGTGCAAACTGCTACTTCAGGTTTTGGCTTTAGACAGCAGACACCTGGAAGAACCAAAACGTGAGGTATCACTTTGCCCACCACACAGACCTGTCTTGTAGTATAACAAGTGCAAACTGTTACTTCAGGTTTTGGCTTTAGACAGCAGACACCTGGAAGAACCGAAACTGTGAGGTACCACTTTGCCCATCACACACACCCTGTCTTTAGTATTTAAAGTGCAAACTGCTACTTCAAGTTTTGGCTTTGAGACCAGCAGACACCTGGAAGACCCGAAACGTGAGGTATCACTTGGCCCATCACACAGACCCTGTCTTGTAGTATAACAAGTGCAAATTGCTACTTCAGGGTTTTGGCTTGAGACGGCAGACGCCTGAAAGAACCGAAACTGTGAGGTATCACTTTGCCCATCACACAGACCTGTCTTGTAGTATATAAGGTGCAAACTGCTACTTCAGGTTTTGGCTTTAGACAGCAGACACCTGGAAGACCCAAAACGTGAGGTATCACTTTGCCCACCACACAGACCCTGTCTTGTAGTATAACAAGTGCAAACTGTTACTTCAGGTTTTGGCTTTAGACAGCAGACACCTGGAAGACCGAAACGTGAGGTATCACTTTGCCCATCACACAGACCCTGTCTTGTAGTATAACAAGTGCAAACTGCTACTTCAAGTTTTGGCTTTGAGACTAGCAGACACCTGGAAGACCCAAAACGTGAGGTATCACTTTGCCCATCACACAGACCCTGTCTTGTAGTATAACAAGTGCAAACTGCTACTTCAGGGTTTTGGCTTGAGACGGCAGACGCCTGAAAGAACCGAAACTGTGAGGTATCACTTTGCCCATCACACAGACCTGTCTTGTAGTATATAAGGTGCAAACTGCTACTTCAGGTTTTGGCTTTAGACAGCAGACACCTGGAAGACCCAAAACGTGAGGTATCACTTTGCCCACCACACAGACCCTGTCTTGTAGTATAACAAGTGCAAACTGCTACTTCAAGTTTTGGCTTTGAGACCAGCAGACACCTGGAAGACCCAAAACGTGAGGTATCACTTTGCCCATCACACAGACCCTGTCTTGTAGTATAACAAGTGCAAACTGCTACTTCAAGTTTTGGCTTTGAGACTAGCAGACACCTGGAAGACCCAAAACGTGAGGTATCACTTTGCCCATCATACAGACCCTGTCTTGTAGTATAACAAGTGCAAACTGCTACTTCAGGGTTTTGGCTTGAGACGGCAGATGCCTGAAAGAACCGAAACTGTGAGGTATCACTTTGCCCATCACACAGACCTGTCTTGTAGTATATAAGGTGCAAACTGCTACTTCAAGTTTTGGCTTTGAGGCCAGCAGACACCTGAGGACCCAAAACGTGAGGTATCACTTTGCCCATCATACAGACCTGTCTTGTAGTATAACAAGTGCAAACTGTTACTTCAGGTTTTGGCTTTAGACAGCAGACACCTGGAAGAACCGAAACTGTGAGGTACCACTTTGCCCATCACACAGACCCTGTCTTGTAGTATAAAAAGTGCAAACTGCTACTTCAGGGTTTTGGCTTGAGACGGCAGATGCCTGAAAGAACCGAAACTGTGAGGTATCACTTTGCCCATCACACAGACCTGTCTTGTAGTATATAAGGTGCAAACTGCTACTTCAGGTTTTGGCTTTAGACAGCAGACACCTGGAAGACCCAAAACGTGAGGTATCACTTTGCCCATCACACAGACCCTGTCTTGTAGTATAACAAGTGCAAACTGCTACTTCAGGGTTTTGGCTTGAGACGGCAGATGCCTGAAAGAACCGAAACTGTGAGGTATCACTTTGCCCATCACACAGACCTGTCTTGTAGTATATAAGGTGCAAACTGCTACTTCAGGTTTTGGCTTTAGACAGCAGACACCTGGAAGACACAAAACGTGAGGTATCACTTTGCCCACCACACAGACCCTGTCTTGTAGTATAACAAGTGCAAACTGCTACTTCAAGTTTTGGCTTTGAGACTAGCAGACACCTGGAAGACCCAAAACGTGAGGTATCACTTTGCCCATCATACAGACCCTGTCTAGTAGTATAACAAGTGCAAACTGCTACTTCAGGGTTTTGGCTTGAGACGGCAGATGCCTGAAAGAACCGAAACTGTGAGGTATCACTTTGCCCATCATACAGACCCTGTCTTGTAGTATATAAGGTGCAAACTGCTACTTCAGGTTTTGGCTTTAGACAGCAGACACCTGGAAGACCCAAAACGTGAGGTATCACTTTGCCCACCACACAGACCTGTCTTGTAGTATAACAAGTGCAAACTGTTACTTCAGGTTTTGGCTTTAGACAGCAGACACCTGGAAGAACCGAAACTGTGAGGTACCACTTTGCCCATCACACAGACCCTGTCTTTAGTATTTAAAGTGCAAACTGCTACTTCAAGTTTTGGCTTTGAGACCAGCAGACACCTGGAAGACCCAAAACGTGAGGTATCACTTTGCCCATCATACAGACCCTGTCTTGTAGTATAACAAGTGCAAACTGCTACTTCAGGGTTTTGGCTTGAGACGGCAGACGCCTGAAAGAACCGAAACTGTGAGGTATCACTTTGCCCATCACACAGACCCTGTCTTGTAGTATATAAGGTGCAAACTGCTACTTCAGGTTTTGGCTTTAGACAGCAGACACCTGGAAGAACCAAAACGTGAGGTATCACTTTGCCCACCACACAGACCTGTCTTGTAGTATAACAAGTGCAAACTGTTACTTCAGGTTTTGGCTTTAGACAGCAGACACCTGGAAGAACCGAAACTGTGAGGTACCACTTTGCCCATCACACACACCCTGTCTTTAGTATTTAAAGTGCAAACTGCTACTTCAAGAGTTTGAGAAGCTGAGGACCAGCAGACACCTGGAGGACCCAAAGACATTGAGGGTATCCGCCCCGCCCATCATACGAAGACCCACAATGTCTTGTAGTATAACAAGTGCAAACTGCTACTTCAGGGTTTTGGGTTGAGACGGCAGACGCCTGAAAGAACCGAAACTGTGAGGTATCACTTTGCCCATCACACAGACCTGTCTTGTAGTATATAAGGTGCAAACTGCTACTTCAGGTTTTGGCTTTAGACAGCAGACACCTGGAAGAACCAAAACGTGAGGTATCACTTTGCCCACCTCACAGACCTGTCTTGTAGTATAACAAGTGCAAACTGTTACTTCAGGTTTTGGCTTTAGACAGCAGACACCTGGAAGAACCGAAACTGTGAGGTACCACTTTGCCCACCACACAGACCTGTCTTGTAGTATAACAAGTGCAAACTGCTACTTCAAGTTTTGGCTTTGAGACTAGCAGACACCTGGAAGACCCAAAACGTGAGGTATCACTTTGCCCATCATACAGACCCTGTCTAGTAGTATAACAAGTGCAAACTGCTACTTCAGGGTTTTGGCTTGAGACGGCAGATGCCTGAAAGAACCGAAACTGTGAGGTATCACTTTGCCCATCATACAGACCCTGTCTTGTAGTATATAAGGTGCAAACTGCTACTTCAGGTTTTGGCTTTAGACAGCAGACACCTGGAAGACCCAAAACGTGAGGTATCACTTTGCCCACCACACAGACCTGTCTTGTAGTATAACAAGTGCAAACTGTTACTTCAGGTTTTGGCTTTAGACAGCAGACACCTGGAAGAACCGAAACTGTGAGGTACCACTTTGCCCATCACACAGACCCTGTCTTTAGTATTTAAAGTGCAAACTGCTACTTCAAGTTTTGGCTTTGAGACCAGCAGACACCTGGAAGACCCAAAACGTGAGGTATCACTTTGCCCATCATACAGACCCTGTCTTGTAGTATAACAAGTGCAAACTGCTACTTCAGGGTTTTGGCTTGAGACGGCAGACGCCTGAAAGAACCGAAACTGTGAGGTATCACTTTGCCCATCACACAGACCTGTCTTGTAGTATATAAGGTGCAAACTGCTACTTCAGGTTTTGGCTTTAGACAGCAGACACCTGGAAGACCCAAAACGTGAGGTATCACTTTGCCCACCACACAGACCTGTCTTGTAGTATAACAAGTGCAAACTGTTACTTCAGGTTTTGGCTTTAGACAGCAGACACCTGGAAGAACCGAAACTGCGAGGTACCACTTTGCCCATCACACAGACCCTGTCTTTAGTATTTAAAGTGCAAACTGCTACTTCAAGTTTTGGCTTTGAGACCAGCAGACACCTGGAAGACCCAAAACGTGAGGTATCACTTTGCCCATCATACAGACCCTGTCTTGTAGTATAACAAGTGCAAACTGCTACTTCAGGGTTTTGGCTTTAGACTGCAGACTCCTGTAAGAACCGAAACTGTGAGGTATCACTTTGCCCATCACACAGACCTGTCTTGTAGTATATAAGGTGCAAACTGCTACTTCAGGTTTTGGCTTTAGACAGCAGACACCTGGAAGAACCAAAACGTGAGGTATCACTTTGCCCACCACACAGACCTGTCTTGTAGTATAACAAGTGCAAACTGTTACTTCAGGTTTTGGCTTTAGACAGCAGACACCTGGAAGAAACCCTAGTCTCAAGGAGGCCTCACTCTTCACCCATCACACAGACCCTTCTTGCTCCTGTACAGTGCAAACTGCTACTTCAAGTTTTGGCTTTGAGACCAGCAGACACCTGGAAGACCCAAAACGTGAGGTATCACTTTGCCCATCATACAGACCCTGTCTTGTAGTATAACAAGTGCAAACTGCTACTTCAGGGTTTTGGCTTGAGACGGCAGACGCCTGGAAGAACCGAAACTGTGAGGTATCACTTGGCCCATCATACAGACCCTTCTTATAGTATAAAAAGTGCAAACTGCTACTTCAGGGTTTTGGCTTGAGACGGCATCAATCTTCGAAGAACCAAAACGAGGTATCGTACTTCTTGCCCACCTCACAGACCCGTTGTTCCTGTAGTATAACAAGTGCAAAACTGTTACTTCAGGTTTTAGCTTTCTTAGACAGCAGACACCTGGAAGAACCGAAACCGTGAGGTACCACTTTTGCCCATCAATAATATCAGACCCTTGCCTTAGTATTTAAAGTGCAAACTGCTACTTCAAGTTTTGGCTTTGAGACTAGCAGACACCTGGAAGACCCAAAACGTGAGGTATCACTTTGCCCATCATACAGACCCTGTCTTGTAGTATAACAAGTGCAAACTGCTACTTCAGGGTTTTGGCTTGAGACGGCAGACGCCTGAAAGAACCGAAACTGTGAGGTATCACTTTGCCCATCACACAGACCTGTCTTGTAGTATATAAGGTGCAAACTGCTACTTCAAGTTTTGGCTTTGAGGCCAGCAGACACCTGAGGACCCAAAACGTGAGGTATCACTTTGCCCATCATACAGACCTGTCTTGTAGTATAACAAGTGCAAACTGTTACTTCAGGTTTTGGCTTTAGACAGCAGACACCTGGAAGAACCGAAACTGTGAGGTACCACTTTGCCCATCACACAGACCCTGTCTTGTAGTATAAAAAGTGCAAACTGCTACTTCAGGGTTTTGGCTTGAGACGGCAGATGCCTGAAAGAACCGAAACTGTGAGGTATCACTTTGCCCATCACACAGACCTGTCTTGTAGTATATAAGGTGCAAACTGCTACTTCAGGTTTTGGCTTTAGACAGCAGACACCTGGAAGACCCAAAACGTGAGGTATCACTTTGCCCATCACACAGACCCTGTCTTGTAGTATAACAAGTGCAAACTGCTACTTCAGGGTTTTGGCTTGAGACGGCAGACGCCTGAAAGAACCGAAACTGTGAGGTATCACTTTGCCCATCACACAGACCTGTCTTGTAGTATATAAGGTGCAAACTGCTACTTCAGGTTTTGGCTTTAGACAGCAGACACCTGGAAGACACAAAACGTGAGGTATCACTTTGACCACCACACAGACCCTGTCTTGTAGTATAACAAGTGCAAACTGCTACTTCAAGTTTTGGCTTTGAGACTAGCAGACACCTGGAAGACCCAAAACGTGAGGTATCACTTTGCCCATCACACAGACCCTGTCTTGTAGTATAACAAGTGCAAACTGCTACTTCAGGGTTTTGGCTTGAGACGGCAGATGCCTGAAAGAACCGAAACTGTGAGGTATCACTTTGCCCATCACACAGACCTGTCTTGTAGTATATAAGGTGCAAACTGCTACTTCAGGTTTTGGCTTTAGACAGCAGACACCTGGAAGACCCAAAACGTGAGGTATCACTTGGCCCATCATACAGACCCTGTCTTGTAGTATAACAAGTGCAAACTGCTACTTCAAGTTTTGGCTTTGAGACCAGCAGACACCTGGAAGACCCAAAACGTGAGGTATCACTTTGCCCATCACACAGACCTGTCTTGTAGTATTAAAAGTGCAAACTGCTACTTCAGGGTTTTGGCTTGAGACGGCAGACGCCTGAAAGAACCGAAACTGTGAGGTATCACTTTGCCCATCACACAGACCTGTCTTGTAGTATATAAGGTGCACACTGCTACTTCAGGGTTTTGGCTTTGAGACCAGCAGACACCTGTAAGACCCAAAACGTGAGGTATCACTTTGCCCATCATACAGACCCTGTCTTGTAGTATATAAGGTGCAAACTGCTACTTCAGGGTTTTGGCTTGAGACGGCAGACGCCTGAAAGAACCGAAACTGTGAGGTATCACTTTGCCCATCACACAGACCTGTCTTGTAGTATACAAGGTGCAAACTGCTACTTCAAGTTTTGGCTTTGAGGCCAGCAGACACCTGGAAGACCCAAAACGTGAGGTATCACTTTGCCCACCACACAGACCCTGTCTTGTAGTATAACAAGTGCAAACTGCTACTTCAGGGTTTTGGCTAGAGACGGCAGACGCCTGAAAGAACCGAAACTGTGAGGTATCACTTTGCCCATCACACAGACCTGTCTTGTAGTATATAAGGTGCAAACTGCTACTTCAGGGTTTTGGCTTTGAGACCAGCAGACACCTGTAAGACCCAAAACGTGAGGTATCACTTGGCCCATCATACAGACCCTGTCTTGTAGTATATAAGGTGCAAACTGCTACTTCAGGGTTTTGGCTTGAGACGGCAGACGCCTGAAAGAACCGAAACTGTGAGGTATCACTTTGCCCATCACACAGACCTGTCTTGTAGTATATAAGGTGCAAACTGCTACTTCAAGTTTTGGCTTTGAGGCCAGCAGACACCTGGAAGACCCAAAACGTGAGGTATCACTTTGCCCATCATACAGACCCTGTCCTGTAGTATATAAGGTGCAAACTGCTACTTCAGGGTTTTGGCTTTGAGACCAGCAGACACCTGTAAGACCCAAAACGTGAGGTATCACTTTGCCCATCATACAGACCCTGTCCTGTAGTGTAACAAGTGCAAACTGCTACTTCAAGTTTTGGCTTTGAGACCAGCAGACACATGTAAGACCCAAAACGTGAGGTATCACTTTGCCCATCACACAGACCCTGTCTTGTAGTATTAAAAGTGCAAACTGCTACTTCAGGGTTTTGGCTTTAAACGGGCAGACACTTGCAAGACCACAAGTGTGAGGTATTCCTTTGCAAATCAACAGCTCACCCTTTGACTTGTCAAAGCTGTTGCTCAAGAATTTGGCGCCAGCAAGAGCAGCGTTGACCATGCTTGGGGTGACCTCGTCAAAGGTGGCAACATGCTGCAGGCCACCATACGGCAGGGTGAAGCCCAGGGCATTGTTGGGAGTGCGCTGAGTCCCAGTGATGCTGGCCTCACCACCGCTGCTGCTGCTGCTGCTCCTGCCCCTGTCCCTGCTGCTGCTTTCTCCGCAGCTGCTGCTGCTGTCTTCACTGCCGCTGCTGCTTGC
Organism: Tetradesmus lagerheimii; assembly: GCA_902809745.2. Taxonomy (NCBI): domain Eukaryota; kingdom Viridiplantae; phylum Chlorophyta; class Chlorophyceae; order Sphaeropleales; family Scenedesmaceae; genus Tetradesmus; species Tetradesmus lagerheimii. The sequence goes on along the minus strand of CADDIJ020001407.1, from coordinate 71,586 downwards.
AGCACTGCTGGAGGCACTGCCAGCCCCCCGCTGCTGCTTGACAATGGGCTCTGCTGGTGACACTGGCTGCAGGTAGGTCAGCACCACAAAAGCCAGCGCAGTTATGCTGGCCAGGCACAGGCCGCTGCATGCTGCAGGTAGGATATCATGAAACTCTGGCATGCCAAAGTTCATGTAGCCCTTGCAGTGGTAGTAAACTGCACTGAAGCCTGTGCCTAGTGTTGCCTGGAACTGCGCCAGCAACCCGCTGAGACCAAGCAGCCACACAGGCGGCTCACCCTCCAAGCCAGGCATGGAGCTGTGGTCCCACGCTCCCCGCGCTGTCTCTGCCTGGCGTGAGCCCAGGTACAGGTGCTGCGCCCCTGCCAGCAGGGCCTGCGCAGCCTGCAGCGCTCGGAATGCTGCGCTGGTTGTGGCAAACTGGCCGCCGCTGGTCAGCCTGCTGGGATGGTACCACAGGGGGTCGCCGCGCTCCTTGAGGGCCAGCTGCTGAGCACTGCAGGCAGGGCATGGGAATACAGTGCGGCAACGCACAGTCAGCAGCATGAAGGCAAGTGACCTTGGATGGATTGCCACTGATGCAGGGGGATTTGCATGCCAACTGGCAGTCAAGCATCCTTCACAACACACCCGCACATGCAGCATCAGCAAAGCTGGTTTAGCTTGGGAATGTTGCTTACTTGATATCCTTCAGTGCCGACAGCAGCTCAGCCTCCCAGTAGAGCACCTTCTCCACGGCATTGTTGAAGCTGACTGGCATGGCTTTGAAGCGTGGTTTTGAGGTGCCTGCCACTGCTGCTGCCGCTTTTTTGGTGCTGCCAGGAGGCCGCCCACCCTGCGATAGAGCACCACAAACGCACATGCAGGCGTGTTGTGATGACATAAACTTTGACGACTAATCATGGTCTGTTGCTGGCTCAACAGCAACAGCGGAAGGAGCAAAATGCACATGTATTCTTGGCAGTAAGGGCTGTGATTTTGGTGTTGTGCTACATCAGAGTTTTGGACTTGGAGGTGCCTGATCAATTGAAAGCAAAAGCCTGATGTATGCACCAAGATACATCAGGTGGCTCTCTGATCTAGCACTGCAAGCCCTTTGCATGTTCGGTAGGTTTGTGCATTTGCAGAGCTTCTGCAAGCTGTCCTGGTATGCACACACAGTGAGCAGGCCACTGCTGGCACCTTGCAGTTCCACCAGGCTTCCATCAAGCCGGTGATGGTCCTGGAGTTGGCAGGGAAAGCCAGGTCAACCTGCAACAAAATTCAAAGTGTGAGCTTGTGTAACACCCAGCTGCTGAGAGCTGTTGACACACCCAACTCACCTGCAGCTGCTGAATCCTGCCATCAGCCTTGAACTCAATGTGTCGCTTGTAGCTGACCAACTCCTCTGATGGCAGAGCTAGAGTGCGCCCCAGCCACAGTGCCACCCTGAACTCCTGTATCAACTGTGAGTGGGTCAGCAGCAGCACATTCAACAGGCTAAGAGCTGATGCCAGCAAGACCTTACTTACCTAGTCCTGTACGTAGCTGGGGTTCAGCTCCAGCGACATCGCAGCCAAACTGGCGCACACCATAGCCTCCCACTGCTGTAGGTCACCATTCACAAGCACATCGAAGGCATCTACTCCAGCGTGTTCAGCCCGCTGCTGTAGGCGCCGCAGAGCAGCCTGCTGGACTGCACTGCTGCTGCTGCTGCCAGGCAACCGCTGCAGAGGCTGCATGCGCCTGCCCAGAAGCCCTGCAATAGGAAATACCCTTGCATAAACTCTGTTGTGTGCAGCAGACACATCTTGAGAATCTGCTGCAGAGGTGAGGCTGCTGCTGAAGGCTGCAGAGAGACACAAAGAGCAGACGGGTACGTTCAGCACATCTGCAGCCACACGAGGCATGCATAACAGTCAAACGTGTGTTGAAAATTTTTAGATCACCTTGAACACCGGGCAGCTTCTGCACAGCAGGCAGCATCGTGTGCTGCTAACTGCTTGGCTTCTGCTGCTGCTGCTGCTACTTGCTGCTTGTGGTTTCCTAGCTGCTGCTGCAGGTTAACTAGGGTTACTGAATGCACTTCGTTAGCGTACTTCAGAGCTCCGCAGGTTGCATCGCAACCTTTCACACGACAACACAGGATGCGTTTGATGTCTTCAGTCTGTGGCCGTTGCAGTTCGATCGCCTGTTCAAAAGTCATTGCAATACTTCTAGATTTTGCTTTAACGTTTTCCAGACGCAAAAGGTAAGTCCAGACTGCAACACCATCTTGAGCCCTAGCAGTTGTACATGGAGGCAGCAATTGTACAGTGTACTACCAGTTTACGAGATGACAAACGACAAAATAACATGTAATCCGGTGAAACATGCTCAAATGTTGACAAACCAACGGTAATTGCTTTGATCAAGAAACTATGATGGGTCAGAGCCCGCTATCAACCAGCTTCTGTTTCTGGCCAGATCAGCAGTGGCCGTTTGCCCATCGGGCTCGTGTCACTGACCCGCGAGCAACAGCAGGACCCTACTTGTCGATATGACTGCTTCATCAAACCTTCAACCCACATATCACGATGATTATGCGGTTAGCGATCAATGTTTCAGTGCTGCAATGCTGCAATGCTTCAGTGCTGTGGCTAAACTGGGAACCTTGGCATGTCTGGCTGCACACTGCAGTACTGCTCTGATACAAGTAGAGGGAGCGACATCCTGCTCAGGTCTGTTTACTGAAAATGCTCGCCATAACAGACGCTACACAAAGCAGGTGGTATTTGTCACATGGTCACATTACGCAGTGCTTGAGCACTTCACTGCATGCTGTGAAAGCAGCCAAGTCATGATCGCCTGCCCCAGTGCTGCTGCACTCAACCACATGCTCTCGAAAAAACAGCACAACGGAGAATTGCACACATCACTCTCCCATCACAGTGTACAACCAAGCGATCCAGCACCCAACACAACTGCAGCTGCCCGCTCAGCATTGCTGCTGCTGCTGTTCCAGCTTCTTCTGTTTGTACAGCTCCCTGTAATGCTGGTCCATCGGATGCTCATACGTTGATGCCTGACTGGTGGGGTTGTAGAAAAATTCGTTGCCGTCACTGTCCAGGTGCACCGTCCAGCCATCAGGGCAGGGCGCAGTGAGGGCCTGCTCAGCAATGTACAGCAGGCTTGCATCCTGTCAAGCAGATCAAGAGGAAGCAGCAACACAAGCATAATATTGTCAGCAGGTGCAGGCCCTGCACGGTCATGTGCAGTGGTATGAAAGTGCAGCTTGCGCTGCTATGCCGGATTGCACACAAAGGACGCACCCACCATGAGCACCAAGCTGCTTCTGCACAACCGTTAGTATGCTTGAAGCCCCCTGGACAGATGCAGTCATGCAGGAGCAACACGTCCCCATGGCAGCGTGCTGCAGGCTCACGTGTACAGTCATATGTTGAGCATCCGTGTACATGTATTATGCAGCTGGCGCAGTGTACAGCAGCATCGATGGCAGGGGGTGTGGAGGCGCAAGAGGCTTCCTCAAGTCACACGCGCCCCCTTTCCTACGCGGGTGTCTAGTGTGAACACACCACGCGTAGCTCATTCATTCATTCAGCAGCATTGCTGCGTGCTCACCTGCTGCGGGTCCATGCCCAGGTATGCTGCATACTCGGCCACTTCAGCAGCACTCGGCGGCTCGTCAACTCCCAACGCTGCCAGCCGCGGGGTCAAGCGGAACCCTAAACCGCCACTGCTGCTGCCGCTGCCACTACCACTTGAGTTACGCCCTGGGAGCACCCTCGTCAGCTGCCCACCAGCAGTGCTGCCAGCTGTTGCCTGGACACTTAGATCAGGCTTTTGTGCTGCTGCTGCGGATGCAGGCCTGCTGTTGCTGACAGAGCCTGGCCTGCTGCTGTTGCGGCTGCTGCTGTGGCGCGCTGCCTGGCCTGCCATCTGCTGTGCCAGCAGCTGCTGCGCCATCAGTGCTGTCTGCTGCAGCCGCTGCTGGAAGAGCTGCATCGTCTGCTGCAGCTCACTCTGCAGGGGGCAGCATGGCAGCAACAGCCACACCAGAGTGAAGTTTGTGCAGGCACAAAGCTAATCACACAGACTCAAGTGCTGCCGCGTCAGTAGCCGCTTGCATGTGCGGATGCATGTGGTCTACAACAATGAAGAATCCACTGGAATACCCCAGGAGATCCTACTGCATGCACGATTCAAGCACGACGACCGGTTGATTAGTGAGACGGGTTGATTGAGCAGCTCGCCTGCAGCAGCTGCTGCTGGGTTGCCATTGATGCTGTGCCTTCTGTAGCCTCTCGTCCACTTGCCACTGCTGCTGCTGCAGCCGCTTCCTCAAACTTGCTGGGCGCCGGCTGCTGCTGCTGCTGGTGCTGCAGCCCTCCCAGTTGCTCCTGGCTGGCCTGCATGCTGAGCACTGCCCTGCTGTCCTCCTCCAGCACTTGATGCAGCACCCTGGGCAGCTGATTCAGCTCAGCTGCAGCATCCTCATCGCCCTGTGCCACCCCAAATGACGGCTGGCAAGCTGGCAGCTGCTGCTGCTGCTGCAAGGCACTTGGCTGGTCAGGCATCCAGCCGCCCTGCAGGACTGCAGAGCCAGCACTGCCAGGCCTGACTGTGCAGCCGCTGCTGCTGTTGATTGCTTCCAGTCTACCTGCCAAACCTGGCCTGCTGTCCCTGCTGCCATCACCACCAGTTACGCTGCTGCTGGCGCCTTGCAGCGCTGATGTTGGCCTGATGCCTGCACCACCTAGGCCGCCTGCAGCTTGCTGTGCCACAGAAGCAGAGCTGGGCCGGCTGCCTCGGCTGCCTCCTAAGCTGCTCATTGCCCGTACAGCTGAGCCTGGCCTGCTGCTGCTAGCACAGCTGCCACCAGCATGCACATTTGCTGCAGGGGCGTTTGCAGCCAGCGTAGCCGGTTGAGGTGATGCTGGCCTTGAAAAATCGCTGCTCAGTGTGACACTGCCACTTGGGCCAGTACTGCCCTCTGCATCAGCCACGCCTGCAGCAACGCTCTGCGCTGCTGCCTGCATGTCGCGCCGCTGCTGTGCGCAGCTGTCTCGCAGCCTCTGGAGCCCTGCCTCAACTGCAGCAGCATCACTCGCACCAGCCCTGGTCAAGGGCCCTGCTGATGCTCGCCGGGCTCCTGCAGCAGCTGCTGCTGCAGCTGCACTACCAGCAGCGGACCCAGCTGCCAACCAAGGCCTCGTGTGGCCTGCGCTGCTGCTGCCCGCTGCATGCACCTTGTTGATGAGGCCTTGAGGACTGTTGATGAGGCCAGCTGCACCGCTGCCTGGCCTACTGCCAGGGCAACCCAATGCACCTGCAGCAGAACCAGGCCTAGACCAGCTTAGTCCTGGTGAACCTGCTGCTCCTGCAGCAGCAGTCTCCCCCTCTGCACCCAGCAACAGCCGCTGCTGTGCAGCTGCCAGCAGCCCGCTGCTGCTGTTGGCAAGCCCAGGCCTGCTGCTCCTGCCGTGCATGCTGGAGCTGCTGGGTCGTGATGCTGCACTGCTGCGGCGGCTGGCCTGGTGGGACTGGGGCCTGCTGCATGGCAATGATGGAGCCTTGGGCACCTCCTGCTGCTGCTGCTGCTGTTCCTGCTGTTGTTCCTGATGCTGCTGCTGCTGCTGCTGCACCGACTCCTGCTGGGGCTCCTGCTCCAGCAGTGGCTGCGCCATGGTGAGAGTTGCAGTGGCACCCGGCTGCTGGTCTGCTGTGCTTGCAGGACTAGGAGCTTTGCCTGCAGTGCTGGTCTCTACTGCTTTAGCATCTGCCGCTGTATCCTGCAAGCTGTCTGCAGCGTTGCTGGTGCATGGCACTTCTGCTGTAGCACTGCCACTGCTGCTGCAGCCGCCACTGCTTTGCATCGCAGTGCAGTGCTCTATTGGCAGCTGCTGCTGACCGTTGAGCTCTGTTGCAGGAGCCACTTCAGCGTGTGAGGCTGTGCATGGCTGACATACGTCGTCAGCGCTGCCCTGCAGTTGTTCTGTGGTGCTGTCCATTCCAGTTCTTTTGAGCTTGGCATTCGCTTCTGTTGCCCCAACCTCACTAGACTGCTCCATTGGAGGCACACGCTGATGCAGGTTGCTGCACAGCTGCTGCTGCTGCTTTGGCTGGGACTGCCTTGTCACAGCCGTTGCAAGCTGCTGCTGTTGCTGGCCTGTGGTACGCTGCCTGTCATGCTGCTGCTGTGCCTGGTGCGCTTGCTGAAGCTGCTCTGCTTGTTGCCCTTGGGAGGCGGCGAGTGAGCTCAACACGTCTGTTGCTGCCGCTGCAATCATAAACACAGGCGCTTGCACCTTCTCCTTCTGTGCCTTCACAACCCCACCAACACTTCCAGTCCTGGCTTTGCTGCTGTTCTTGCCGGGAGTAGCAAACTGCAAAGCATCTGTACTGGCACAGCTGCTGATGACTGCTGTTGCTGGCACTGACTTGATGCCAGCAGCCGATGCTGCCCTTGGCGCTTGCTGCTGCTGCTGCTGCCGCTGTCCTGTTGGTGCTGAGCTGCTTGCAGCTGACCTGCTGGCTGCGCGCAGCGGGCTGCTGCTCTTCACACCTTGCACAGCGGCTGGTTGCGGCAACAGCACAGCATCACCAGCTTGTATTACTGCTGCTTGCTTTGCAGACGTGGTACGAGCTGGTGCCACAGCAGCATCTTGACTGGCGATTTGGCTCACATCTTTGGCGATGAGTGATTGCTGGTGTGAGTGCTGCTGCTGACACGCCTGTGCATCTTCAACTGCTGCTGCATCTGCTACTATCCTCCAGTCACTGCTGACCTGCAATTTCCATGTCAGCGGGTGCTCGGCTGCTGCTGCTGCCGCTGCTGCTGCTGTGCCGCCTTCTGTGCTGCCCCTGCCGCCTTTGCAGTCTGGCCAGCCAGCAGCAGCCTCCACCTCATACAGACCTGCAGCATCTTCACACATCTCTTGCACAGAGAACAGCGGCCCAGAGGTAGCGCTGACTGCTGCAGCTGCCTCCTGCTGCTCCTGCAGTGCTGCTGTCACATCTGCTAGGTAGTTGTCAACCACAGCCAACAGCAGCTGCTGCTCTGCCATTGCCAGCTGCGGATGCACCACCCCCACGCCACCACTGCCACAGCCAGCAGCACTGCTACTGGTGCCACCAGACTGCCAAGCTGCTGCCCACAACTTGCCATTGAGTGATCCCCCCTGCTGCTGCTGCTGCCGCTGGCCTGGCTGCTGCTGCAGCTGCTGCAGGCGGCTGTGCTGCCTGCGCAGCTGCTGGTACTGGCTGACAACGTCGTGGCCCCGGAACGCGCGCAGGAACAGGTCGCGATCAATGCTGTGCCAGAACCAAATGGCAGCAGCCAACTGCAGCAGAGGCACCCACATGAGCGTCACCATGTCAGGCAGAACTCATCCAGAGCAAGAAGACACGCATAGCCTAGGTCGTGTACACATTGCTGCACTGCAAGCGTACTTCGCACTGTAGAGAAGCGCTCTCTGTAAGCAGCAGCTGCTGGTCTGCTGGTCCGCTCTCACCTGGCTGTCTAGCTGCAGGCAGGTGGCCAGCATCTGGCGCATCTCCAGCAGCACCTCAGACAGCACCGCAAAGTCGGCATACGCCACCTGCGGCACCAAGTGGACATAATAGAGTACTTCCTGCAGCCTGCGTTGCTGATAGAACACGTTGCAAGACGCCAGTATGTAGTGCTCACACAGTAGAAACTTGTGCTTGCATGGGACCCCAACAGTTGCAGCTGGTGCCTGACACATATCGTGCATAGATCCTTGGCATCGAGCAGCTGTCGCAAATAAGCATGCTTCGGTACAAAGCACAGTAGCACTGGCGGCCAGCTGCTGCCAGAGACTGCCACCCACCTGCATTGCTGCCAGCCAGCATCCTCCCCGCAACAGCACACCGATGGCAGCCAGCTGGAACGGGCTCTCCAGGCACGACACAGCCTGTATGCCACGCTGCAGCTGCATCAGCGTCAGGTGCAGCTTTCCTGCAAGGTGCTTCAGCACCAAACTCTCCAGGGCTTGCATAGCCTTATCGCCTGAACCCTGAAACACAGCCGGCAGCTCAGCTGCTTCGTATGCTGGCCCGGCAGCTGCAGCGGCAGCGGCTGCGGAGGTTGATCTGCTAGCTGAGGTAGCTCTGCTGGCGCCGCTTGCAGGACTGCTGCTGCCGGCGCTGCTGAAGCGTGCTCCTGCAGTGGCTGCGTTTAGCTGGCCGCTGCTGACTGCCGCCCAGCTGCCCAGGAACTTGGGGCCTGCAGCAGCAGCAGCAGCAGCAGCACAGGAGAGATTGCAGCAGCGTGAACTAAATTGCGCAGTGTGCGCCCTTCCAACAGCGGCACACATAGATGCCATAACCCTGCATGCTGGAGATATACAGTTGAGCTGTTACCACAGAGAGCGGCATATGCCTAGCAGCGTAGTAGTGGCAGCAAGCCTGTCACGCGCTCACCATACAGCCCTGCGTCTGTATCTTCCTGCCAGGCTCTCAGAGCATCCTCGAAGCTAGGCTCCTGGGGAGGGTTGGTGTTGGCATCCCAACGTCGCCTGCACCGTCTCGCACGCCGCAAGCCAGCATCCACATGGCTGGTGCTGCCCTCAACAGCCGAGAAGCACCTCTGCTGCTGTTGCTGCTGCTTGCTGCTGGTGCTGGTCCTGGCAGCAGCAGCACTCACGTCAGCAGGAGCAGTGTGCAAGGACTGCCGGCCTGCTGGTGGTGCTGACGCCGGCACAGGATGCGGCCGCCTTTGCAAGCTGGTACTGCCAGCAACACCAGCAACAATGCCAGATGCACCAATTCTGCCATCTGCTGCTGCTTCAGCCTCAGATGTTCTGCACCATGCTGGGCTGCTGGCCCCGCTGCTCCTGCGTAGCTGGCTGCTGGGGCTCAGGCTCTGGCTGGGGCTGTAGCACCTGCGCTGCTGCTGGCCTAGCGGTGAGTGTGGGTGCTGCAGTGCTGTGCTGCTGTTGCTGCTGGTGAAGGCTGTCATTGCTGTGCTGACGTCCAGGTAGGGAGAGGGCGGCTCGCTGCGTGGACGGCTGCCTTGGCCAGCCAAAGGAGGCAGCAGCAGGTGCTGCAGCACTGGGGATGAGGCCCTCAGAGCCTGGTGCCGCAGACAGGGGACAAGACGCGCGTATACAGCAGATGATCGACAGATGCCACTTTCATGAACAAGCGCTGCACTGAGTTGTGGTGGGTGGTGGCATGGCAATTGCACTGGGCTGCATCGTTGCATGCGATGGCCATGGCGGCAGCTTGCAACATAGCCGCAAGACAGCTATCGCAGACCCACGCCAGCGCAAGCAGGCACCATGTGAGTATTGAGTCCACGTATGTCAACGTTGAGCAGCGCACCTGCAGTGCTGCTGCTGTGGGAGGGCTACTCCGCTGTGGTTTGGCCAGCAGCTGGCCTGGCAAGGGCTGCCTTGCAGAGTGCCTCTCCCTGCTGGGGCTGAAGACACGACCAGCAGCAGATTTAGCTGTGGTGTGGCTGGCTGTGCTGTTGGAACCATCCTGCTGCTGCTGGTGGCAGGGCTGCTGGCTGGGTAGCTGCAGGCTCTGCAGCAGGTGCTGCGGTGTGGGCTTCACAGCAAAGCCCAACCTCTCCACCTGCGGGTGACAGTCGCCATGCTTGCTTCAGGACTCAGCAGCTTTACTGACAAGCAGAAGTGATGTGTGCACTGCAGGAGTGCGTGCTCAACATGAGTAGCAGTGTGTGCTGCACGAGTTGCAGCCCAGTTGACAGCAGGACGCTCTTGGTGCATGCACTGTGGTTGCAACAACCACTGTGCGAGGGTGATGAGCAGTCATACCCTCATGGTTGCGCAAAGCAGCCCTCACCCGCTTGAACACAGAGGCGTCCTCCCTTTGCCCAGCCATTAGCCAAGGTTGCAGCTACTGCTGTTGTAGGCGCCGTGATGTAGTGCTTTCGTGATTGGATCTATCGCTGAAATTCGTAACGAGTTATCACAGCAATGATGTAGCAACGCATGTGCTCGCTCGGCTCGCATCTCTTGGTCTACTGCGAAGTCAATGCCTTGAACACAGCGAGCACGACACTTTGGGAGCTACGGTTTCTGATAATCATCTGCCACTAAAACTTCCGCCATTCGGTGGGGCCAGAGTTGCATATGACAGTGGCAGCTTGACCCATGCGCTCACTCAATGCTGCTGCTGCTGCCATGCCAACTTCGGAACACCTCGCAGCACATGATTACCTGCAGGTGTAGTAAGCTGTCAAATCAGGCTCCTTGAAATTTGTGACCCCTGCAAGGGGTTCGCCCCAGCATGTGCGGGTACACCCCTGGATGTGCGGGACACCAGGCTGCTTGTCAGGCTGTCAGGGTTGTAAGGAAGTTAGCAGGGTTGCCAGCAACCTCCCCAATCTTTATCAGCACTGGTTACCACAGTTATATCACATTGCATCGCCACACAAGCTCCCGGATGTCTCGCTGCACACCACAACAAACTTTCATGCGCCAGATCTGGCCTCTAGAGGCCTCTGGTTTTGGCATTTTTAGAGAGTCAACTCACTGCCATAGTCATGCCAACCATCCTGTGACAAACGTACACGAGCCTTGTCAAAATGCCAGCAGCACCAGCAGCACCAGCAGCACTCTAGCAGATCTAGAAAAGCATGCAGGGACTCCCTACTCCTGCAGGCGGCCTAACAAGGCCTGGCTGCATACTCTGCACTCAGTCTTGACGGGCAAAGATATTTAAGACTCCACATCAATGCAATGCCGCCTCCCACACGTGTTTACTATGGCCAGCCCAGAAGAGAGTTGATCTCAAGCAGCAAAGGCCAGTACGGCTGTAATTGTGCATCGAGCCACACTTGACCAGGTGCGGCTTCTGCAGCTTACCGCCTTGAGATTTGACCCTTGGTCCAGCATGCAGTGCATGACACCCCCTCTTTACCTCGCAGACTGCAACACACAAGACAAGGGCGTGCACACGCCAACATCAATCCATCGCAAGCAGGCAGGCTTGAACTCATCTGCGCAAGCCAGCAGCTTAAATGTTACTAACATCATGGCATGCTACTGCGCATACCGCAACTCCTGCCTGCAAGAAACCCCCAAGCCTAGATGGCCATGTGCAACTCCTGCCTGCAAGAAACCCCCAAGCCTAGATGGCCATGTGCAACTCCTGCCTGCAAGAAACCCCCCAAGCCTAGATGGCCATGTGCAACTCCTGCCTGCAAGAAACCCCCAAGCCTAGATGGCCATGTGCAACTCCTGCCTGCAAGAAACCCCCAAGCCTAGATGGCCATGTGCAAACACGGCAGTGCCACAGCTGACAGTTCTGACACTACGCAGTTGACCAAGGCTGCACACCACAGGCATTGCAAACCAGCAGTTCTTCCATCTAGTACTCCATGACTTGATCATACCAGCTGCCAGAGCAGAAGCAGTGTGCAAGACGCCACCCAAAAGGTAACGCTGTGATACCTTACACGCCACCAGAGTGCCAGCTGATTGTGCCACTGGTGCCAAGCACCAACTTGAACGCTAAAGCCAGACAGCAGGGCACGCCTGCAGTGCCGCACTGCCAAACTGTGTCGCAGTGCACGCACAACAGTGGTCACAACCACGTCATTTGAACAACGCAACGCTTGCATGTTCATCAACTTGCAACAGTAGGGTCTGTGGGCACATTCAAGTGCAAGCTCACTGCAAGCACACCGCAACACGGTCGGCACCTTCACACAGAACGCCTGTCAAATACGCTGAGCAGGGCAATTGAAGCCAAGGCCCGCAGTCGGTGGCCCGCAGTCGTGCTGCATAGTGGCTGCCACTGCAACACAGCATGGGCCGTCAGGGTCTGGTGCCCAATCAACAACAGCACTGCTGATAGCATCAACACACAGGGGCCGCTGCATACAACTTGCACAAGACAGCATCATGCACGCCTGTTGTTGGAACATCTCTACAGCTGCCTACGGAATCATCAAGCCATGATAGTATCACAGATCAATGCAGGCTTTGAGCAATGCACTAGTGTACTGTGCCGCTACAACCCTGCTGTCGCTGGACTTGCGTTCCTTTTAATATTCATCATATCACATAAGTGTACTTCTGCGTTGCAACATATATCTGACTGGCCTGGTAAGCGCAGTGTCTGTGCTCAACCCGCCCGACAATACATTTATTAGCTTTAGCCACCAGCAATCAGTTGCAACACAGCCACACTAATGCACAGTCATACGAGCCGCACCAAGTCCCTAGCTCTGCTCAGGGAACCAGGTTGGTGCATTCAATGCATCTTGCATGCTGCAGCAGCAGTCCAACAATGCACCGCGCGATGCATCAACCACATATGCAGCCGTTGCTGCAAACCTCCACGTGCCCGGGTCCATACAATGCTGATACAACCAGAAGCCCCACGTGCAGCCCAAACAGTGCAGTGTACTCTTGCTTAGCCTGGCTGGTGTGCATGCAGGTGCTGGTGCTGGCGCGCTCCGAACAACAGTCGCAGCTCTGGCCCTCTGCTGCCAGCAATGCAGCTCGGAAAAGCCAACAAGCATGAGCCACAGAAACAACAGCATCAGCTGCATATGCTACCTGCCACAGAAATACAGCACGTATTGCAGCAGATGCACCCAGACTTTATTGTTAGCCGCTCCTACAGCAACAAGTACCCCCTCCGTACCAATGCTCTCTGCGGCCTCGAAAGTGCACTGATGCGTCCAACGCTGACAGCAGTGCTACCCTACCATAACATAGCCTGCAGCATGATCCTTGGTACATGGTTTTCACCATGGGCAGGGAGGTGGAGGTGCCCTGCAGCTGCGAGGTATCAGGGAAGCCAGCAAACACCACCTGCAGGGGTGTGCGATGCAGGGTGGGGGCAGCAGGGGAGCAGGGCGGCAGGAGTGCAGATGGTGAGGGTATGGAAAACTACACATGCCTGATCCTTTACCAGCAGACATGCACCAGCTGTACGCACATCACTCCCGCCATACAAAATTGCAGCTGCAACTGCGGCCTCAAACCAAACCATTCACGATCAGCACAGCTGATCAAAACCAACAACTCACTACATTGCTGCTTGAAACCAATAGATACTGGCAAGTCACACAAATGTAGCCATGGCACATTGAGCCACCCACCACCGCACTCTACACAGCACGCATTGTCACTATGCACATGATGTGCTTATTGCATGAGTCCTCTCGCACTATTGTGCATGCCGCAGGCAGCACATGGGTGTGTGTCTGTATGCTGCACACCATAGCCCCCCTAGCCCATGCTTCTAGTAACGATGATTCTGCTGTCTGCAATCCTGTAGCTTGCAGCATATCAGACAGCCATGTTGTCATGGCGCCGCACCCTTCCTTAGACCAGCTGTACCGCGTGCAGTGACATTGTTTGTGCCATACAAACCCCCTATCTTGAACTTCTGCAGTCATAATAGCACGCAACGCCAACAGGGATCATGATATCTACGAACCTCAACTGACACACAACACATCTGACAAGGCACTCATCGAAACATCTCAGCACCACAGAACAAGATCCCACACATAGTACTAAAGCACAGGACACACATCATACAGAATCAGCACGTTGTGCTGTGGCAACGCCGATTGCTTGGTACTAACCACCAGGGAACCAGGGAACTCAAACCTGGACCTCCCTAGACACATATGCGCACCAGGGAACTCAAACCTGGACCTCCCTGGACACATATGCGCACCAGGGAACTCAAACCTGGACCTCCCTAGACACATATGCCCAACCCACAATTCATACTAGGCAACAACACACACCCACATTCCACCTCACCCCATCACAACTGCTGCCTCAAACTCAACCCAGCTGTTGTCCACACTCGCCTTCTTGAACGTGCACACGCCAGCTGCACGTTTGAACACAACTGCCACGCAATCAGCAGAAGCAGTGCAGGCAGCCTTGCATGCCGGCAGTCCACCTGCTGCATCACCCGCGGATGCTGGCATATCTGACACATTAGCAGCTGCCGACTTTTCCCAAGTGCGACCTGACAAGAAAGCAACGTAGCTGCGGCTGTCAGCGCCCCCAACCTTCACGTGCACTGTAGCTTGTACAGCGCTCTGCTGCTGTGCTGTGGCGTTCGCAGCAGTTGTATACGTGGCAACCATGCATACCCCAGTATCCTTCCCACGCCCCGCAATACAGATGGAACCAGCGGCACACTTATCCACGCAGTCCTTCAGATCAGCTGTGCTGTCGTACGTTACAAAGTCGACATCTTGCCCCGGGTGCAGCATCCTGTCTGGCATATCAGGCTCAACGCTGAAGACCGTCGGCGCGCATTGATCTTGGCTGCTAGCACCAGGTGCCAGTGTCGTGGAGGGGGCACCATACCCAACTCGCTATTGAGCAGGTCGAAAAAGCGAGGGTCGCAACGCTCGCAGCGGCCTGCTGTGCCGTCTTTGAAGCTGCCGATGCTGCACAGCTGGCAACCACCAGCGCCGTCTTTCTGGCTGCCAGCAGGGCAGTCTGCAGCACACATGAGAGCAGTGGTGCGAAATTGCAGCAGGGATGAGTGTCACAAAATTCACCAGCCATGATCATAGATGACTATTGCCATATCACGACAAGAAGCATGTCCATGTACGGTGCTTGGGGTAGCTGCAGGGCTATGCAGCAACCTGCTGCTCCAGCTCAAAGAACTGCGCCCTGCACACAAACTTGACGCATGTGCATGCTCAAATAAACTGCACTCATTTACGTGCCTACAACCCCCCAACAAACCCAAATCTTGCACGCTCACCTGCACGACTGCATGATGCTGCACCACTGCTCCCTGGCGTTGTAACTGCCCCGTTGGCGCACGTCTGGCAAGTCTGTGCGAGCGCCTGTGCTGCCGCATCAAGGCCGGCTGCCCAGCCGGGTGCAGCAGAAAAAGTCCCCTCAGGACACTCCTCCATAGGCAGCTCAGCAAGCAGCGCTGCAGTGCTGAGCTGTCTTGCAGCTGCCTCTGCCTGCAGCTGGTCCAAAGTGAAATTAAATGAGCCCTGTTTCAGCTGCAGGCCGTGGCCGGGTGTTGGCAGGCAGTCTGCGGCTGACACTTGCTTTGCTGGGTCGTTCAGGGTGTAGCGACCGAACTTGCAGAAAGCACTGCAAAGGGTGACGGCAGCGGCAGCAGCAGCAAGAATGGGCGAGGGAACATGTGAGCAAAGCGCTACAACCCCTTGGCCACGGGTCTGGTGTATCCCTATGTGTGCAACCAACCATCACGCATGTGTTGCTACAGCGAGCAGACAAACGCATGCCAGCTGCGCCAGCAAATTCGAGGCATGCATCACTAGCAGGAGATAAAGCACCGTTCAAGCTTGGCACTGTGCCAACTTGGTAGCGACTGCAAGCTGCTGCAGGATTGCTTGCTTGCACTGCTCACCAGGGTGTCCAGTTTGGTGTGCTGGCAGGGTTGTACGAGCCAGGGGGGCACTGCACAATGGTGCCGTTAGCATCAGGCCCTGCACAGCATCACATGCCATGGCAGGCACAACCATCAGTTGTAGGTAACACTGATGTACACTGGTTTGCTCACGCACCAAAACTCGTCGCCATCAACTTGTGCAGCTTGTGAGCTATGTCAGCCGAGGACAAGAGGGGGGATGGTTCTGCATGGCTGCTGCTGCTGCAGTTCCACACCGCATCAAGTGGCTTTAGCTCTCACCATATCCTGCTGCGTGTCCATCGCAGCCAGCCTCACTCCTGGCGCCTGTCTTGCCCCGCGTGTTGGTGCCGGCTGCGCAGGGCTCACAGTCCACCGGCATGATGCCGGTTGCCACCAGCGGCCTGAACGTGTCAGCTGGGCAAGTTTGAAAAGCAATAGCGGCCTGAACGTGTCAGCTGGGCAAGTTTGAAAAGCAATAGCGGCCTGAACGTGTCGGCTGGGCAAGTTTGAAAAGCAATAGCGGCCTGAACGTGTCAGCTGGGCAAGTTTGAAAAGCAATAGCGGCCTGAACGTGTCAGCTGGGCAAGGGTAGGCTGTCAGCACGCCGCTTACAATCTGGCTGCCATAGCCTTCATCGATGTCTGTTTGTGGGGAGTGAGATGGGAGTAGGGGTGCAAGGAGGGCAGTGCACAGCGCGTGAGGGTTGTGCGACACGTGACTGTGCTCGCCATACTCTGTCACCACGGTGGTGATGTGCATATCAAGCGGTGAATACTTCAGCATTGCATTGCAAGCTATGGCCGTTCATGCGCTTGCACGATTCAGAGCAAATGTGAAACAACGTATGCGATAACATGTGCTAGGGGCAGGTCAACAACATACAGCATTGCTCGTACAATCGCAGCAGCAGCACCAGCAGCAGCAGCAGCAGCACTGGCGCTGGCAGCGTCCCTCTCACTCACAGCATGCTTCGCTGCTGGTGCTGCCTGTGCCTTCTGTTCTAAGGCCCTCGCCGCATGAGGTGCAGTTGTACACGGGGTTCTCGCCCTCATAGGGCTGGTAGCTGCCCTCAGGGCATTCCTGCACCTCGACTCCCATGGCCAGGGCAATGGTGGTGATGCTGTCGGGCTCTGCCATCTTGATGGTGCGCACAAAGTACCCGGCCTTCAGATCTGCAGCGGAGTGAGAGACATGCAGGCGGCAATGAGCGATTTGTTGGAATTGCCAACGTTCAGAATATACTTGTACACAATGCATGCAAGCAGATCAACTTGGTGCAGCGATGAGTGGCGACACAAGGAAGCTGTGTGTGTCACATCGGCGCATGGGCTTGACGCACACAGGGCCATACAGTGTGAATGCCTAGCAGCCATGATGAGGGCACAGGCTTACGGCAGCATTGCGACTGCGACGATTGGGCAGCATTGTCATAGCCATCAGCGTCATGTGCACAGGGCATTCTTGTCAGCAGCATGCCCACCTGAGCATTGTGCCGGTGACACAGCTCCTGTTGTCTTGGTGGTCTTGGCGCGTGGGCAGCTCACACACGCCCTTGCTGCAGCTGCATTCTTGGCCAGGTACCTGGGCTGGCATTTTCCCTGCAACATGGCCACAGCACACCATAGTTGGTCCCTGCATACGAGCGGATCTGGTCATGCTGCACGGGGTGTTGGTCAAGTCAACTCGAAGAGCTGTAACAGTTGATGCCAGATGTTGCCAAGTCATGCTTCACCAAAATGTTGACTGATCTAGTATGCGCACGCAGCGGGCATCAATTGTAGCATGGCAGCAAGTAACAGACAGCTACTGCTGCAGGCTACAGAGGTTACTGCAAACAGGGCGCTTAGGGGAGGTTAACTACCGCGCTCGATGTCCCACCTTTGGGCAGTCGATGCTTTGTTGCTTGGAGAAGAACTTGCCAGGCGCAACCACTGCAGGCCGGGAGCGGTGCAGGGCAGACACGCATATGCACAGGTTGGTCAGCATCGCTGTGTGCAGAGATATTCAAACAGCATAACCAGGCTGTTGGGGTGGAGCTGACCATCTGAGGCACACCGACAGGCAGGGTGACTGACAGAGGATATCTGCCGTGTTGGAAAAACTGCTGTGGCAACGGAAGAGCGGGGGAGATCTGCATGCTGAGGTTTCAGAGAGACCGATTGTCGCATTCACAAAAGGCAGGAACCTGGGGTCATTCTTAGTAAAGGCCAGTCACTGACTGGCCGTTTTTGGGTGAGGTCACTGGCCATGTTGCCAGTGACCTCACCCAAAAACCTGCACCCTGTTGTTGTGTGCTTCTGATGGCGAGTATTTGTTGATTCTGTCCGTGTTCACAGGATTGAAGCCTGATGAAGGGTGAAGAGCCCGAAACGCGTCGCGTTCCATGTAATACGACAAAACAGAGTCAACAATAGTCTGAACTTGTCTCAACAGTAGCTGTAGCCAGTCGCATTACGCTATTGCTTTTCAAAATAGATTCTATTTTTGAGCATTCGTGGCTAAAATGAGAACGAAGGGCGTTTAAGCGTCGCAGAGGTGAGTGCTGACATGCTATTGTCGTCTCACTGTCTCCTCCGACCTGATGCAGAATGGGTGACAGCTTTGATAATCCCCCAGAACGGCACCAGCGACAAGGATCGCAACGACGCCAGCAATGCTTCACGGTCAGCCCGTGAAAACACTGGTGGACATGAGGCGACTTGCTGGAAAACCGCTCAGCCTGTAAGGACAATCGTCTCAGGGACTAGCCGTTTTGTCCCTGACTGGACTGGGGAGGACCAAACTGATGCAAATTAGCAGTGCATAATAATATCACTGAACCAATGTGCGGCGTGAGACGTGCCTGCCAAACACGAGACAGCAACGTCCACACATCCGCAGCAACATGTCAAATGATTCGATGTCTCAAGCATAGAGTCCTGAGGCTACCATGCAATGCCTTACATTCGACACAGTAGTGCCACTACTTGCAGTCAAGCTATGCATTACAAATTGCATGCGCATAGCCTGGCCAATGCCCAGTTATGCATGTGCGGCCTAGTGCAAGTAGCCGCCCTGCAACCCTCGTAGCACATCTGCTGCCAGTGGTAGCAAGCAGACAGGGCACCTCACAGCTTGAAGCAATAGCAGTGAACGCACCTGGTGACTGGTCTGTGACAACCATCCAATGCAATATACATACGTCCCACGTGTACAACCAGTGGTGTTGAGCAACACAACTACATGAAAATATACAGGGCCCCGTGTCACCATAGCCTCAACAGCAACGGGGACACACCAAAGGGGCTTGCCCTTACGCGAGCAGTGCCAATCCAGCTGCACAGTAGTGCAGCACGCCGTGCAAAAGCGTGCCTAGCTGCACAGCCTGCTTCATGCCATGTAAGCATCCACACAGTGCCCGTCCTAAGCCTCTTGCAGCAGCTGCTTGGTCTCAGCACATAGGGTGCTGCAGCCAGAATGCAGTTCTTGTCGCTTACACAACAGCAATGCCTGCAGGCGCTGCAGCAGCCTCAGGCTGGGTCTCCTGCAGCTGCTGCTTGCCAGCTGTGGTGCCGTAGATGTCATCTGTGTCAGCCAGGTTGTCGTCACGCATGAAGCGTGTGATCATGTCCAGGGCAGCAGCAGGCTGGTCCATGGGAACCATGTGACCCTGCAGCAGCAGCAGCAACATGACGGTGGTGAGCCACTTAACCCACACTTACTCACGTAGGACGTAGGAGCAGCGTGTTCCAACTCTCACACATAAATGACGAAAGGAGGTGATGCAGCGACTGCCTCTGCCGCATGAAATACCAATTCTGTTGTAGCACTTGACAGCAGGTGCAGCCAATGTACACCGGCGACACCAATACCCACACAGCCTTCAAGCCCTTGGCAAGTGGGTGCTTGACGATGTGTAGCACACCAGGTGATGGCTGCTGCTGTTTCGACCCTACAGACGCACACTTATGGTCTGGGTTCCAACAAAAAATCCAACGAAAAGTCAGCTCCTGCTGCTCTTCCAGCTCCACTCACCGCCTGGAAGACCTTGACGAAGCTGAGTGTGTCGTAGCTGGTGACGAGGCCTGCCTGCTGCCCCTTGACCATCCAGGCCTTGTCCTGCGCCTGCGACCAGCCCTGCGAGCCCTCCCACTGCAGCTGGTCCACCCAGCGCCTGTTGCCCAGCCAGTTGCAGATCAAGTCACGGTCACCTGCAGAGGACGCGCAAACGGCAGGAGGATGCATGGCATGAGATGTGCTGTTCAAACACCTTGAGATCACCAAAATGCTGTGAGCGCAGACCAGCACAAACTGCCGACCGCTCAGTGCAGGGACCGGAGACGGCAGCAGGCTCGGCCGAACATGCCGCAGAACGCTGTACACGAGCATGTGCCGTGGTGCACACGTGCCCACCTGCGTAGATCATGACTCGGATCTTGTCCTCAAGCAGTGGCACCAGCTTCTGGCTGAAGTCGCGCATAAAGTCACCTGCAGGCCGCGGCAGCAACAGCAACAGCAGCAGCAGCAAGGGTGATATACAGACATGCAGTAGCATCGATATCGCGTTCCGCCACATGCCAGGTGAACTATACGACAAGCCTGCACCAAGCAGCATAGCACGCGAACACAGCGCTGCACTCCAGCACTAAGCATACCCCTGCCATCTTTGAGGGGCATAGCATCAGCAGCGCACCGTAGAACTGTGCGTTCACGAGCATGTTGCACTCCTGCCAGGTCAGCTACACGACACGCATTCGTCCAGGAGCACGACACGCAAACATAGGACTGCACTCCAACACTAAGCATACCCCTGCCATCTTCAAGTGGCATAACATCAGCAGCGCACCGTAGAACTGTGCGTTGACGAGCATGTTGCACTCCTGCCAGTCCTGCTCCTCCTTCACGCCCAGCGCCTTCTTGACCGCTGCGCTGTTGAGGAACTGGTCGGCATCGCTGAAGTCGTAGCAGAGCGGGCCCTGGCACTGCTTGCGGATGTCGTAGTAGTTGATGCCGGGCTTGGACATCAGGATGCGGCCAAAGATGGTCGCCTGCAGAGGCATTGACGGACGCGATATACAGGCATGAACAGACCTGAACATGGCAACAAAAGCAGGGACGTCCCTGCAAGATGCATTGCGGCATAAAACACACCATGTTGATGCCAGAATGCTAAGCACAATCCAGGACAGTGACACCAGCCTCAGCACGGTCAGCAGCTCCTTGCCGCACGCACCTGGCAGTACTGCATCGTGAGGCCGCACAGCCAGCCCCACTTGTGGGTGCTGCAGAACTCCGAGCCCCAGCGGCACAGCGGGTACCACCACATGATGCCGTCGCGTGTCTGCAGGGCGGGACAGGCAGCACGGCACCAGCATTCAATTGTTGTTGCACATTCATTCATGCAAACCAGTGCTAGCAACCCACAAGCGTTGTCCTTGAACCTGCCACAGACGCTGCCGGCTGCGCCTGGCTCCACCCCTGGCTGGTGAGCCCTTCCTGCAGTACTTGACACCTCAAGGTAACCAACTACCACATTTGCAGCCTGAGTGTCAGTCAGTGCAGCAGCTGTTTGGCCGCTGGCTGCTGGGCTCACTCCCTGGCTGATGAGCCCCTCCTGCACTACATGGCAGCTCGAGGACTCCAACCACTTTGGCAGCTTAAGTGTCAGTGCAGCAGCTGCTTGTCTGCTTGATGCTGGGCTCACCCAGCCAGGCACTTGGCTGATGAGGCACTCTTTCTGTACATGGCACCCAACTACCACATCTGCAGCCTAAGTGCTGATGCAGCAGCAGCTTGTTGGCCCGGCCTCACCCCCTGGCTGATGAGCCCCTCCTGCACTACATGCCACCTCAAGGGATCTAGCTACCACAGCCTAAGTCAGTAGTAAATACGCCACTGTGTTATGTTATTTTGTCACATAACACATGTTATGGGGCCGACTGGAGTCCACGTGGCCTATAACTACTAAGTCTTGATGCAGCAGCAGCTTGGCTGCTGGGCTCACCCCCTGGCTGATGAGCCTCTCCTGCACTACATGGCACCTCAAGGAATTCAACCACCACTACTGCAGCAGCTGCTTGTCTGCTGGCTGCGCGGCTCACCCCCTGGCTGATAAGCCCTTCCTCAGGAGTGCAGTAAATGATGGCACGCAAGGATTAAACTACCAGTTCTGTGGCCTATATGCTAGTGCAGCAGCTGCTTGTCTGCTGGGCTTACCCCTGGCTGATGAGCCCCTCCTGCGCTACAGGACACCCCAAGGACTCCATGCACCATATCTGCAGCCTTAGTGTTAGTGCACGCTGCTTAGTGTTAGTGAAAAGTGTCTGCTGGCTGCTGGGCTCACCCCCTGGCTGATGAGGCCCTCCTGCAGCGCGTAGTCTGCGTAGGCGCCGTACTGCACGCTGGGCTTGGTGAGGCCGTTGCCGATGGCCACGCCCCTCAGGTTGATGGGGGGGCCCGTGCCCAGCTCACTGGTGCGGTACACCTTGTTGGCAACAGCTGGGCAGTAGTGGCCCTGCAGGGGCGTTCAACGGGACAGCAGCAACCCAGGCTCAGGGAAGGCGCGAGGAGTGTACGGGTGTTGGGCAGTTGTCTGCAGGGGCATGGCTGATGTGCTTCATGCAACAACTTGGATGGTATCCGGCAGATGCTTGCGCACTAAGATGACTTGGGCAGGGCCTGCGCTGCTTGCACTGCCACTGCGGCTGCTTGCTGCGCGACCAAACCCTGATCACTGCTGCCTCTGGCAGATGCTGTCATGTCTGCATTGCGCTGCATTGCTCACCGCATAGCTTTCTCCAGAGATGAAGAAGTCCCTGTGCGCCAGGTGGGGGCGCGCTGCAGGCAGGCAGGGATACACGCAGGGCAGAGCAGAGGAACAGAGCAGCAGGTAAGCATCAGGAACGGTGAACTGCACAGCCACGGCACGATGGTGAAAGTACCGTACTTCACATACATAGAGCCAGTACAGTTCACACCATGCCGCCCTGCAATGCACGGCCTGACATCTGTGCAACACGTCACCAAACGGCGAGAGCTGCGGCTTGGCCGTCACAACCAGCAGCACCCGCCCTGCCTCAGCTCTACCCCACAACGCACGCCCTTATAGCTATGCAAAATGTCACCGAAAGGCAGATGCTGGCTCAGGCCGCACCCTCGAAGAACTCCTGCAGGAAGTCCAACATGTCCTCAGCCACCTGGTGCTCGCCCGACACGTCATCACGAGGGTCCTGCAAGATGAGAGATGACAGGCAGACAAAGAATAAACGAAGGTAGGCACGCAGTAGGGATCCATAGAAACTCAACAGAACAGCCCGTATGCAGCAGCCCTATCGACATGGCTGCTGCATGCGGCTGGCAAGCTGGCAGATAACGACTGAGTGCTGCTTGTCCTGACTTCTTGTGCTGCTAACCAACTGGGCAGCTGGCCAGCGCCTGCTGACAATTTGATGAGCAACATACGGGCTCCACAGCCCATGACAACGCATGCAGCTGCTGCAAGGTCCGGGCAATCTGGCACGCACCCTGCTGTAGCTGTATCCTGTGTTGATCGGCTGGTCCACGTAGATAACGCTGGCGTGCTTGTCCCAGCCAAAGGGGTTGTCCATTAGCGTCATGTTGTGCGCCAGACTGTAGGGGCCATTCTCTGCATGCCACACACACAAAGCGGCACCAGGGAGTATTGAGCTTTACGTGAGCAACGGACCACGTGCGCAGCTTTCACCTTGCCCAGTAATACCAGCAACTGGAATTATGCATGCAAGAGTGTACGACGCTCCATGTGGCTCATGGTGCAGGCGTGCCAGAGTGACAGCAACCGGTTTCTGCTGTGTCTGCCGCCGCGCGCCTTCTGCTGATGATCTTTGCAGCCCGTGACTCACCGTAGAGGATTGCGATCTCCGATGAGCAGCCGGGGCCACCTGCAGAAACAGCATGCGGCAATTGCATCATGAACTGACAAGTTGAGGGGCAACAAAGAAGCAGCTGAGCCGGGCACGGCTGCGAATTGACAGCAAGGTGTAGGGCAGGTTTGCTCAACATGGCCGCATGATGGTTGCCCTGAGCAGGCAGTAGCGGAGTATCCATGCACAGGGTGTCTCCAATACACCCAATGCAGTTGCGCTTGAGACGAATTTGTTGGTGTGCTTGCGTAGCTAGCAGGCGCAGCTCACCTGTCATCCAGAGAATGATAGGATCGTTGGGCCCCTTGTCCCTGCATACGGAAATGTAAGCGGTTGATATATGTTAGCCCTGGCAGCGCTATGCACACCACAGAATCCCACTGCAGCATTGCCAGCTTCACGACAAGGCCAGCAAGGCATGGCATGCAATTACTTATCCAGCACAGCCAACACAGCAGATGCTGCTGTCTGCTGCAAGTGTAGACAGGTTTGAAAGACCCACCTGCTTTCGTAGAAGAAGTAGAACATGTGCGCGTCCACGGTGCGGTTGAGCTTGAAGTAGCCAGCAACACGCTCAGGTGGATTCACAATTGGCACGTTATTTGATGCCCTGTTCATCTGCGCCAGGCAGCAGAAAAAATGAGACGGCACAAGAATATTATATTTTGGTGATTGCACGCTGACGCTGGTAAGCATGCAAACTGCTAAGCATGCAAACAGCCAAAGTGCAAGCTGTGCCAAGGTCAGGTGCCAAATCTGTTTGTGGCAGGCACGCAGCTGCTGGTCCAAGGGGCATCAAAAGCCCCCTATCCGAATAACACCTGCTCCAGAGTTTATTTACGTTGCACAGACGCCCCAAGCACACCGGCATGACAAGCTGCACACGCAAGCAGTTGCAGCACCAGTACAAACCATCAAAGATTCAATGCTGATACGCCCCAGTCTACCTACCAGCTGATCAGGGAATGCAATAGGCTTCTCGAAGAGCCTTCCTTTGGCGTCGGCACACGCGCACAGCGTCGCCAGCACCACGAGACACACGAGAAAGCCTCTCATCGTGGCGATCCTGCTCTGCTGTTCTGTGTGATGTGTTGAACAGCAACTTGCTGCAGTACTGACGACAGATCAGCACCATGCGTGGGCTTTGAGCCAGACACCAGCACACCTCGCACCCTAACGAAAACCCTTGCTGCTGACTGTGTCACGTTGTCATCAGCTCTTTCCTCGGTCCTGCACTGGTTGATGCTACGTGCCCAATTCATGACAAAAACTTGTTACAAAGCTGTATCCACAACCCTGGCGGCGCACTGCTGCGCACCTAAGCTGCTCGCCCCAACCAAGGTTTCAACCACACCCACCAACGCTACTGCTGTACTAGCAGGAGGTGCGGCAGGTACCATAGGGGAAGCAACACATTGTCCAGCTGACTAGTCACAGCTTCCATCAGCCCAGCACCAGCAGTGGCCAGCACCAGCTGCAACCACCAGGAGCAACTCATGCCAGCTGGCACACCCACGCCACCAGCCCACAGCAGGAGACACCAAGAACCCAACGATGATACTATGCCTGCTACAGTGCCTTCAACAGTCTTTCTGCTGCCTTTGTGGATCGGCACACGGCCTAGTAGCTTGCCTACCATCGACGCAGCTGTATCGCCTACCCCTATGATGACCATACCGCTAAGGCCCGCCATTACTAACAGCAGCGCACTGGCACTGCTCCTGCTGTCGGCTCCTATACTAAAGCTGCCACCTGTGCTGCTGAACAGTGCATCGCCAGTTGGTGCTAGACAGCTGCCGTCATTGCCGCTGCTGTTGCCACTGCTCTCGCAATGCATAGCCGTGCCACCGCCACCGCTGCTGCTGTGTGCGCCAGCAAAGCCTTCCACCCCTGGCAGGCCCATGCAGAGCCATATGGGCACTGCCAGGCCTAACAGCAGCGTGAAGTGTGTCACGTAGATGACACCTGAGTCACGCTCATCAACAAATTCCTGCAGGGCAGACACACGTTTGCACACTTGGTGATGGCGTGATGGCAGCAGCCGGGGGCCAGGTGACATCATGCACAACTTCACAATAAGTCGGCACACTAAGCACACCAGCAGTAATGCTACCAAGTGGTGGTTTTACGCAGTGGGGTCTGAGGAAAGCAGGCATAAAGCACGACCACACAGCTGAACAGTGTCAGTGAACCAGAGTAAGTGCATGTGGAGGGCACAGCTTGCAAATGAGTGCCCCACTGCCCACCACCCGCCTGCATGCAAGCACCGCTGCTAATGCCTATTCTACCTGACGCTAGACTGACACATGCGCAGTGCGCACCTGCATGAACTGCTGCACCGCTGCGCCTATGCATGGCAGCCGCAGGTGGCGCACCACCTCCAGCAGCTGCAGCGCTGCAAAGGCAATGGCCAGCGACAGGCACAGCAGCGGCAGGTCCCAGAAGAACACCGGCACAAACAGGCCGCCAGCCAACAGATGGTACACCTTGCGCACGATGATCTGCAGGCAGCAGCATACGCAGAACAACACAGCTGCCATATCAGAGTGCTGCCGGTGCGCGCTGCTTGCAAACAAGCACACCTACAGCACGGGCACCTTCAGGTGACCTGAGGTGTGCCAGCAAGTTGGTCAAAGTCACGTACTGCCCCATCCCCACTCGGATGCAGTGCAAACCATGCTGGAGACAATGCATGAAGGCAGGATGCAAGCCATGCCGTGCAGGTGAACCACGCACACCATTCATGTTATGTGGCCGGCCTAGCTGCAGTGCTGCAAGCCCATTCACCTGAGGCATCTTGCTGTGGCTGACCCACAGCCCCAGTGCAGGCAGCGTCACATGACACAGGCTGGCGCTACCACTACTGTTGTTATGTGCACCGGTTACATGCTTGATGTTGAGTATGCAATAAGACGTGTACAACCTGTTTTGACCCTAGTAACCCAGATGCAGTGCATCCATGTTCCTGCAACCATGCTGGAGATCATGCAGGCAGGCAGGATGCAAGCCATGCTGTGCAGGCGATCCACGCACTCCATTCATGTGGCCGGCGTAGCTGCAGTGCTGCAAGCCCATTCACCTGAGGCATCTTGCTGTGGCTGGCCCACAGCCCCAGTGCAGGCAGCGTCACTCCCAGCAGCCCCACCCAGTACAGCAGCACCAACAGCCGCCCCTGCCGCGCAGGCAGGAACTCCAGCAGCGTCCACACTGCTGCTGACACCAACCACAGCAGCAGCGTCACCATCGACGCAGCTACTGGCGCTGCCAGCAGCAATCTGCCTAGCCAGCTCCTGCGGGTTGTTGCTGGTGCTGCTTTGTGCGCTGGTGAAACTGTAGTGTCATTGCTGGTGTTGGAACCGCATAGAACAGCCAGCAAGGTGCGCAACAGAAGGGACAGCAGCAGTGTTGCAGCCACCACCAGCAATATCGCAGCTGGCAGCGCCTCCAAGCTCAGCGCCCTGCTGTGCGCTGCACTGCTGCATCCTCCCAGCTGCAACAGCAGCTGCAGTGCAGCACCTGGCAGCAGCCGGCATACGGTATCTGGCACAAATATGGGCGCTTCTGGAACCACAAGTGCTGCTGCTGCTGACAAGGCTGCTGCTCCTTGCGCCATGAGCGCACCCTCTCCTATGCTGAAGCAACTGGGCAGCAGCTGCATGAGCAGGCAGTACATGACTGGTGCCAGGACAGCAGTGGACGCAGCTGCGAGCACCAGCGCAGCTGATGGTGCAGCATACTCTGCACCACAATGTTGCTGCTGCTTCTGGAGGGTTGAATCTACACTACCATGCTGTGAGGCAGCCAGCCAGCCAGCTGCAACTGCTACCATGCCGCAGAGGGCGGCTGGCAAGATCCGAATGAGTTGCAACCTTCTGGGGTGTATGTCTGCGTGCTGCTGCTTGTGCTTCCGCACTTCTACGTGTGCTTGCACACCCCGAACTTGATGGCGGCTGTGTGGTTGCTGTACATCAACTAGTTTGCCTGCTGTCTGTCTCTGGTTGGCTGCTGCTGTTGCTCCTGACTGCACATGAACTGTTGCTAAGATAGCCACTGCTGCTGCACAGGAAGCTAGTGCCCATACATGGAAGCTGCCTGCAGACATGGACACACGCACGGGCAGGGCACAGCATTGGCGAAGTGCAGTCTTAAGGCAGTCAAGCAGCACTGCAGGGTTTGCTTGCACAAGGGCACTGCCCGCCACAGGCAGTACATGTTTCTGTGCTGCCTGCGTTGAAGGTTACCACGTGAAGGACAGTTCATCTGTGGAAGTGCCGCCCACCTCACCTGTGTGAGGTGCCGCTACTGCAAGAGCTGCCAGCACAGAGGGCACTGCCGGGACTCCTTGCGCAAGACCATGCGACTCGCTCTTCCTGAGTCTGTATGGCGACACTGCAGCAGCAGCCAGGCCGTACAGTCAGCCATCCAAACACACACGCTATCAGCTGACAGCAGCGGTGCAGCAAAGCAGGCAGGCTTGCTTGGTACACGGATGCACCAGCCCTCCACAGACTGCTTGCTGGACGGCTGTCTGTGTCTTGTAGGCTGCTACTTACCTATTGCTGCCTGGTATCCAAACTCAAGTAGCAGAGCCAACAAGTGCACGAGTACTAGGCACCCGGACAGCCACTTGCACCCTGCATTGCAGTTTCACCTGTGTCAGCACAAGCTGAGGGTGGGTTGACACCCGCCAACTGACAGACCTTGCGAGCACCTACCAGCAGCTGCTGCCGCCAAACAGAGACGCAGTCCAGATGTACCGATCACAGCGATTTCTAGCTGGTGGCCTTGCAATCGCCAGCCTGCTGCGCTCCTGACAGGAGTTGCTGCAGCCATGGCCGAACTCCAGCGCTGCTTATACGATATGAACGTGATATCCACAAACAGCCAGACACGACTGGGGTCGTTCTCTGATCAAACCTACAGCAGCTGCACTGCAAAATATTCAAGCAAATCGCACGCACACGGGGTACAGTACTTATCTGCAACATGACCTACGTTCTGCCGAAGTTGTAAGGACTTCTAGTACGCTCGGTTTGCCTGCTACACTGTGACAGCTGATGTCATGACAACACCTGTTTCACCAGTACTTGCACGTGTCAGATACGGGAGAGACAATATTATGTTGAGGCTAAGTGAATCGTTGGCTCAAGTTCACTTATGACATCTGCGCATGCACCAGCCTGCATCATCAGGGTGCTACAAACCTGCCTGTGTTGCACATGCACACAACTTGACCGACGCCTGGGAGCTTCCTGAATTAGTGTAGCAACACGCCAATCTGCTGTGGTTGGTGTGATTGCTACCAGTGGCTGGTTACAGAAGCCAAACACCCACGCAGGCGTTGCAATGGTAAGGACAGAGGGGCTGACACGTGGTTCACCAGGTTGGGCTGCAAGTCAAACCTGAATTACCCTTGTATGTACCCCTGTGCTGCACCTGGTCTAGGCAAGGTTCCTCAGCTGGGAGCACCTGAGCCGGGATCAAATAGCAGCCATCCGTGCAGCTCCCAAGCAGCCTGGGGCAGCAGCACCACGACAGCTGCTTCAGCAGTACATATCAGAGCAGTTGGGCGATGACCAACATCGTAATGACATCATTCTGGACCTGTTTGCATACACTCTTCAGCAGGGACAGGTGTGTCGTGGTATACATCGCGCACATGTACACACAAGCAAACGCTTGTTCCAGCAAGCATACGAGCACGCCAGTGACGCGCTTTTGCTGCAAACAGCATGCTGTTCCTTTGTGTTCACCCACAGCAGTGTCAGGAGTTTGACAGTTTTGGCGTCTCACTTACATGTGCATGTGTCCTGCAGGCGTGGGGTTTTGATGATGAGCGCCTGTCATGCCTGTTTGGCATCATCAAGGAGGTGCACACCGCATCAGTTGCGCAGCAGCTCACCATTGAGCGCAGCTGTGCCTTCTTCAAGGACACACTCATCAACCACAGCATACAGCGGTGAGCAGCAGACACAGAAACTGCAACAGCTTCATCACGCAATGCAGCTGTGAGCAGTAGTCGCCGAAAACAGCAGCAGTAGCAGCAGGAGTGAGCAACCAAGCGGCGAGCAGCAGGCGCAGCAATATCAGCAGCAGGAAGCGTCAACATAGTAGCAAGTATTGGCCGTCAGAGGATGTCACAGCAGCTGATCCTGCAAGGCAGGTGCAGGATTGTGGCAGCTGCAGAGTTTGTTGGTGGGTGGTGTGACACACAACAGTAACATTCTGCACTTCTCACCCTTCCCGTCTGTGTTGCAGGCCTCCCTTCAGCACAGGCGTCTTCAGCCAGTCTGAGATGCGCAGCATCCTGGATTGGGTGCTGGACACCTACTACAGGCACTACAAGCTTTACCAGTATGCCTTCACAAGCAGGTAAACTTCAGCAGACCACCTGCTCGCAACAGGGCTTACGTGCATCATGGCTGCAGCTCACCTGCTTGCAGGAAACGTACTTTGGTACCTGTACCACCAAGCTTGCGCTCTTGTGCTTCTGCTGGCCTGCAGGGTTACCATGTCTGTCAGCACCTACCACCCCAACAGTCTTGTAGAAACTGCGCCAGTAGTGCTGCCACCACTGGCTGAGGCATTGACAGAGGAGCAGCACCAGCAGCAGCTGGATGAGCAGCAGCGGCAGGTGAGGCACCACTGCAGCTGGCAGAGGACGGATGGTCAAGCTTCTGGTGATTGTGTCAGGCCATTGCTCTTCTTGGCCAGCTGTTGTACATGCTCATCCAGCTTCCTCAGCAGCATGAGTATGCCATCCCATGAGCTGGTAGCTGACAGATCCAAAATTTCAATCTCAATGTGTTTCACGTGCAGCTGGAGGAGCAGCGTCGTGCAGAGGAGGCGGCTGCAGCGGCAGCAGCTGAGGCTGCACGCGAGGCTGCGCTGCAGGAGGCATACGAGGCCAGCCTGCCTGATGACATCAAGGAGAGAGTCGTGGTGGCTCTAGAGCGTGAAGTGGTGAGGAGCATGCACAGCTTGATCAACACCGCAGGGCAGTGCCTGAACAATGGGTGCCATCCCACATTGAACTCGTCCGAGCCTTGATGTGTACCTATGCTGCAGTCATGGGCAGTGTTGCTTGCTCCCTGTGTGGCCTGACTGCTGCAGTGACGTTGAAGTGCAGCTGCTGTTGCTTACATTTGTTTTCAATGTTTCGCAGGCCTACTTGAAGAAGAAGATGGAGGAGCAGTGCCAAGCGCAGCAAGCGGGGTTGCTGGCACGCCTGGCACAACTAGAGGCAGCAGCCGCCAAGCCAGCCAGCAACATAGGGTTATCATCAGGCCTAATCAGGCATTGAGTGGCTGGAGCATGCCCAGTGGAATGGCGTGACGCTGGCTGGCACTGCTCCGCGTGTTCTTCGTGGTTGTCTAAAGCATCCTGCGACTGGCGTGCTGTGACGTCAACTTGCAGCAGTCATACTCGACGTCTCTTGTGTGCAGGGAGAACGGCTCACTTCAACTGCACGGACAGCTGCAGCATGGCATGAGTTTAACCCCTGATGTGTGCGCTGTACCTCAAGCAGCAGTGAAAGGTCTTTGCAGAGGATTCATGGAGAGGAGCATTGT
Organism: Tetradesmus lagerheimii; assembly: GCA_902809745.2. Classification (NCBI taxonomy): domain Eukaryota; kingdom Viridiplantae; phylum Chlorophyta; class Chlorophyceae; order Sphaeropleales; family Scenedesmaceae; genus Tetradesmus; species Tetradesmus lagerheimii. The sequence goes on along the minus strand of CADDIJ020001407.1, from coordinate 40,772 downwards.
GCACTGCACACATAGTATATGCTACAGAATGCACACTCAGCTTGCAGTCCCAGGGGAATCTGTAATCTATTACTACATCATGTTGATGTGCATCATCGAGCCCACCATGAGGGTCGAATATGCTGGCATTCTGCTGGAGCTTGGACCTGGCAGGCCCGACAAGTTGCCTATTGCTGAAAAGCCATTTGAACAGTGGTGATGGCGGTCATGACTGGCACACAGAAGTTTTGGCGTCAGTCAGAGAACACCACATCATATTTGTACAACTCAATGCGCGCGACAGGAAGTTCTGCCTGGTGTATAGGTGGGATGGGAGGCCAGCACTGCTGAGCAGGCTGACTGGGAGCTGGGATTGGGAGAGTGACATGTCATGTGTAACTGCCACTCACAGAGCAAGGTCAACCGGAAGCAGCAATGGTGTACTATGCTTCAGGTTCAAAACCTAAACTCTTACATCGGCACGACGAGTCAGCACGTGGTGAATCGCTGACTTTTGGTTGCGTTCTATCGTCCAACCATCGCAAGCTGCACTTATCATCTGCAAAGTTATCCTAAACACGCTTAAAATGATTTCGTCGAAGCATCGGTAGCCCTGGCTGGCGGGTGGTGGTGCACCCATCAACATGCCTCCTGGTCAGAGGGCTGCTTCAGCTACCAAGGATGCCGAACTGGAAACGTTGCTCAAGTTGCTGGGCGACAACTTCAATGTGAGCGGCATGCAGGTGCTTGTGGCTCCATCAGGAGTTCTGTGTGCAGGCATGGGCAAGATGGCAGTGTCTGAACACATGGCAGCAAGGTGCATGTTCAGCATGCAGCTGCACTGGCATCCTACCATCTCTTGGGCATGAACGCACCACGTCTACCATCTGCATGCAGGCTGTTGCGCTGCTAGACCAGGGCTGTGCCAGCAGCGAAGATGGCGCCAGCAGCACGCTTGTCAGTCGGGCAGCAGCAGACGCCAAGCAAGCCAGCAACAACCTGGTGCGCCGTGCCTCTAAAGCACTGCTCAAGCAAGTGGAAGAGACACGCAGGAAGTACACAGTTGAAGTAGAGGGCCTCAAAGCAGAGATACAGCTGCTGACAAAGGAGGCAAACAAGGACAGGCGTGATGCGGAGCTAGCTTCTGTAACTGCAGCAGCAGCCAAGAAGGCAGCACTGGATGCAACAGAGGAGCTGGAGCGCGTAAATGCAGAGGTGCAGCGAGCCAAGCGAGCACTGCAGCAGCTCAACAGGTGCGCAGCAGCCGTTGGCCGTCTTCTGTTTATGAAATGCATGGTGTTGAACCAGCACAACCAAGCCGCAGGTGCATGCGGCTGCCGCAACAGAAAGCCCAGCTGAACGACAGCAGCACTGTTGAGCGCACTGTAACACAGCATCATGCAGCAGCAGCTGCCTTATTGAAGGGCAACACATGGTGCCGCAGCAGCAGTACAGCCTGTACAGTTCCAAGCGCATGACAGAACATGCTTCTATGCTGCAGGGAGCGTGATGACTTGTCCACCATGCGTGACCGTGAGGCTGCTGACTTTCAAGCAGAGCTGCATGAGGATCTGCTGGCACAGAAAGCTAGCCTGGAGCAGCAGCAACAGCAGCAACAGGCACAGCTTGACAAGGAGAAGGCAGTGGTGAGCTGACAGCCAGCAGCGGTCACAAACGAGTACGGTGCTGCATGAGCAATAGCGTTCAGACTGGTGGATGTCATGCAGTGTCTGTCAAGTTGCATGCATCAGCACAGAGCAAAATTGTTGATATGTAGCTTGGTAGTGACCACACTGGTTGCTGGTGTTAGCAACCTTGCATGAAGGTTGCTGCTCACCCATGTTCACCAAGCATTGCTGCTGAGGTAATGCAGCTGCCACATACATGTTTGCTGTATACTGGCACCTTTGCTGCGTGCTGCTGCAGATTGATGCCATCAAAGCTGCGTCTGTGGAGCGCCAGGCGCAGCTGGACAGGGAAACAGCAGAGCTCAAGCAGCAGCAGGATGACCTCACAGCAAAGTTGAAAGACTTCCAGCGAAGGGTGCGCAGCTTCAGTATGCTGGGCAAAATGCACTGCTTGTGCAGCAGCAGCAGCAGCAGCAGCATCAGTAGCAACAGAATGTACTGAACTATAAGTTCTGGTCCTGGCGCTTAGGCGAAAGCAGCAGCTGCCGCAGGCATACAGTACTGCTAGCAGCGTGCATGCAGCTTGGTCCTCACCACCTGCATGCACAACAAGGGTGTGCACTGCACAGAAGTGTTTGCCGTACTCGCTCTTGCTATGATTGCAGGTGGGTGCTGCTGAGGCGTCTTTCAGAGAGCGGGAGGTGGCTTTGGCAGAGATGCAGGTGCGTGCACAGGCACAGATACAGGGGCGCATGTGTGCACTGAAGTAGTCCAAGTAAATCACACTGCAGCGTTGTGCAATATGCAGTTACAAGCAGGATTCTGATTATGTCACACATCAAGGCTGTGCAATGCGGCAAACACCAGTACATTCTGGCATGCAAGTAGTAGAGTCCTGCTCTACTTCTATGCATCTGGGATGAGACAATGAGCATCCATGTAGCCGATTGACTTCTGGGCTTTTTTGGCCTCTCCTGTGCTTCGCAGGCTGCAGCCAGCCAGCATGCAGCGCGTGATGCGGCACTGTGTGGCAGGGAAGCAGCGGCTGATGCTGCTGAAGCAGGTCTGCAGGAGCGCACTGGAGAGCTGCAGGCCAAGCAGGCTGAGCTGCAGGAGCTGCAGGCCAGCCTGTCAGCTGATGCAGCAAAGCTCAACGAGCAGCTGAACACGTTTGAGGCGCGCAGGGAGGCAGCGGTTAAGGAGCTGCAGGTGGGTGCTTGAAGCATGTTTTTGCATGCCTGCAAGGTGCCTTTTTGCATGCCTGCGAGGCACTGTGATTGCTTGGCATGACTTTGGTTGCAGGACAAGCGGGGCTTGTGCAGCAAGTTCAGCAGCAGTGCAGTGGCAGGCTTACAGCTTCACGTTTTTTAATTTCGCAAGCATGGACAGCATCATTGCGGCGCAGTGTGCAATCGCATCAGCAGTGCAGGTGTTGCCAGTCTAGGCATGCTTGCAGCATTCAACAGCCCCACAGGTGTGACAGCTGTGGATTGCGTTTGTGTGCTGCTTGGTGCCTGCAGGAGCGCGAGGCGTCCCTCATCAAGCGGGAGGCTGCATTGTCAGCTGCGCTGCAGGAGCAGCAGGAGGCGCGCATGGCTGCGCAGGTTGAGCTGGCGCGCCTGGAGAGCAGCAGCAGGCAGCTGGGCAAGCAGCTGCGGGAGGCTGAAGCGGACTACATCACAGGCAGCGAGCGCCTGGCAGAGCTGCAGCGGGAGGTGAGGCAGTGGCGCTGCACCTAACAGTGTTGCAGGTTCCTTCAAACCGCTGTGTACTCCAGCTTGTTGGTGGGCTCCAGTGTCATCCGCTACATGTACGAAGCTGGGCAAGTGATTGTGAAGTAACACATGTTGGGTCATGCCATGATAGGGGCAACGTTCAGCAGTGTACGTAGCACATTCGCAGCAGCGACTGCAGTGTGTGCCGCTCTGTGTGATCTGCCTGCCGCTGAACCCTCCCCTCTGTTGTTCAACGTCTGCAGATCGCTGCGTGTGAGGAGGACATTGACCGTCTGCATGCCAGCAGAGCCACCGCCCAGGCAGAGGCAGAGGAGGCGGGTGCAGCAGCGCAGCAGGCACTGGAGACAGGGCACGCTGAGGTGCGCATGGCTGTAGCTGTACAGTGGTGTGATATTTGCCCTTGAGGCAGTTTAGAAGCCTCCAGTCGCTGCCGGCTGCGCAGCGTGGGCTGATAGCTGACAGCAGTGGAGTTTACTGTCGCAGCCAGGTACATGTGTGCAGGAAGTGCTGCTGCTGCTTGGTCCTGCTGCACGTGAGACAGGTCATGCTGCATTGACTTACGCGGTTGTCTGCAAAACGTGCCACGCCATGACCACAGGTGATGAAGTTGCGGCGGCGCTATGATGAGTTGACAGCTGAGGTGTCAGCACTGCTGCAGCAGCGTGAGCTGCTGCTGACGCAGATATCTGATGACAAGGCTGAGTGGGAGAAGCTGCAAAGGGTGAGCAGTGTAGCAGGACGCAAGCCAACATTCAGACACACAGCAGCTGTTGTGAACAGACAGTTGATTGCCAGCGACCCAAGCAGCGGTAACAATGGCAGCCTAGGCATGTAACAAATTGAGCAATCGCAGCTATCTAGAAGTGTGCTACTGCTTGATAAACTGAAACCAACGCTGGTGCTGATCCACTCCCGTTGTTGTCTCACCTTGCAGATGGAGTCAGAGGCGTTGTCGCAGCGTGAGGCTGCGCTGGCGTCCTCTCATGCGTCACAGCAGGCTGAGCTTGACGCGCTGCTGGCCAAGCAGGAGGAGCGGCTCAAGGGCTGGCAGGAGGGCTGCCAGGAGCTGGAGGTGCAGCTGGAGGCGCGCCGCAAGGAGCTGGGCCAGGAGGAGAGCAGGTGCGCAGGCAGCCGGATTGCTGGCAGGGGTTGGAAGGAGGTTGGTTGTTCTATGGCTTGTTGTGGAATCTGCAGTCGTGGATGGCATCTTTGGCTGCGGGTCCACTGTTCTCAGTTGTTGCAGCAGATGGGTTAAAGCCTAAGAAGCCTTTATGGGCGCTGCAGATCCGCAACCCCTTCTAATGCTGCTGACGGACATGTATCATACATGTGTCTCCGCTTATCTGCAGGCTGCACGGTGTGGAGTCTGAGCTGGACGCACGTGAGCGGGAGATCAGCGAGCTGCGTGCGCAGCTGCAGCGTGAGATCCAGGCTGAGGCGCAGCATGCAGCTGGCCAGGCTGCTGAGCTGGCCGGTGAGAGAGCTGCCCTGCAGAAGCAGGCTGCCACGCTGGAGCAGGAGCGCGAGACCTTCAATGCCTGGAGGAAGGAAGTGAAGGAGGATACGCAGCGACAGCTCAAGGTGTGTTGTGATGTGGTGTGCTGCACTTGGCAGAGCTGAGCAGCGGGTCTTGACAAAGCATGCAACTGGCACTGCAGGCCTGCACCATACTTGTTTGAAGGAGTCAGCTGCATGCAGCCAGACATTACGAGGCTCTTGGTTTGCAGATGTGCTTGCTTGAGTGACAGCAACCAGCACTGGCAAGCCTTGTGCCACTGCCCCATGCATGCAACAGCACCTGTGTGACGTGCTTCATCTGCATTGCTGTGCTGCTGGTGTGGTGCAGGAGCGAGAGGCTGCCCTGTCAGACTTGCAGCTGCGCCTCGACAGGCGCGCTGCTGAGCTGGAGGAGCTGCGGGCATCAACACATGCAGCCCTGGCGCGCAGGTGAGACAGCCCATTATTTCAAACAGTGTTGCAGCTGACGATAGTGCATGCAATGGTCTGTCTGACACAGTGTGTCTAGCCCATGAGCTGAGCACCATGTAACATGCCTGGCACACATGTTGAACCCCCGTTTGCGGTCTGTGTGCTATGCCATCAACAGGGAGGCTGAGGCTGCCGCCAGGGAGCAGGCGTCTGGCGCTGCAGTGGCCGCAGCTGAGGACAGGCGGCGTGATCTGGAGAGCTACGAGGCACGCACCCGCAAGGTGGGTACAGCACACGCAAGTCTGCACATCAGCTGAGCAGTACAACCCCTGCAGGAGTGGGCTGGATAGTAGCATTATTCTTTCTGTATAACGGAGGGGTGCTTCATGACTTTCACAAGGTTCCTGCTTTGCCTGCCTCTGTTGTGCCGCCTGTCTACCTGCACCGCACTGCTGCATGCATTTGTGGAGGCCTATCCTGCTGCTTTCAAGGTCTTGTTGAACGTGTCTGCACCCCGCTTTGAAAGCTGTTCATGACCTCACCATTGCTGCTGCTGCTGGTGCTGCAGGAGCTGTCAGAGCGCGAGGCGCAGCTGGTGCGCTGGGAGGGTGAGCTGCGAGGCAAGGAGGCTGACCTGGCCAGCAGGGGCCGCGAGATGGGCGAGCTGCGCGCACACCTGGCTGAGGAGAAGGGCAATGTGGAGAGCATACGCCGCGAGATGTCTCACACAGAGGCACGCGCAGCCAAGGAGGTGAGGCGCTTCAGCTGGAGCAGAGCTGCGTGTGTGCACAGTGGCAGCTCTGGTGTCGTGCGCTGCTGAGGCTGCAACTTCTAGAAGACAGCTGGGATATGTATCGCCCATGCACATGAGGATGCTTGCAACAAACTTCAGCAATGCAGATGGAGCGGAACATTGCGCTGGCACTGACTTTGCCATGGTGTGCTATGTGTGTGCATGTCAACGCAGCTGCACACCGCTGAGCAGCTGCGCGAGGAGGTGCGGCTGGAGCGTGAGAAGCTGAGCAGCAAGGAGGCACGCTTGGCTGGGCTGGAGGCGGCGCTAGAGGCCACGCGCCGCGAGATGGACAGGCAGGCGGCAGAGGTGGCTGCAGGCATGCAGGTGGGCCGGGGGCTGACATGCATGCATGTGTTGGGACTGACTGGTGATTGCGAGCGGCTGAACTGAAGAGCTGACAACAATTGCAGCTTGCCCTCAGCTTCTTGTTTGCTGTGTGCGCATGCTGACAGCTGACCTGCTGCCTTTTTCTGTGTGTTCAACGTGTGTGTTCATCACCTCAGGCTCTGAAGCAGCGTGAGGCAGGAGTGGCTGAGCAGGAGCGATCCCTGGGGCGTGCAGCAGATGTGTCTGACCAGCAGCAGCAGCAGCTTGCACGCGAGCAGGAGGCACTGGCGGCAGCAGCAAAGCAGCTTGACGCTGACAGGGCAGCAGCGGCTGACAAGGCGCAGGAGCTGGAGCGCCAGCGGCGCAGCAATGAAGCGGCACGCAGGTGTGGCATTGTTACTTGGGTGGGAAATAGAAATGAGGGGGACTCTGCTAGGCAGTGAGTCCATTTCAATGTTCACTACTTAACTAGCTGAGTCTGCTGCTGCCAAACAAAGGGTGTTCTTGGTGTTCCGTTGTTGCTTATGACCAACGTCCGTGTTGCGGGTGTTGCTGCAGGGCGCTGGCTGGCGTAGAGGCAGCGCTGGATGCTCGTGAGGGGCAGCTGCAAGACAGCTGGCAGCTGCTGCAGGCTAGTGCAGCAGCCCTGAAGAATGGCGATGTAGCGGGAGCAGCAACAGCCTCGGCAATAGTAGGCATGGTGAGACGCTGCGCTGTTCCTGGGTTGCAGTTGGCTGCGTTGCATGCTGTCTGTTATGCGCAGCTGCAATAGCAGGGATGACTCAGTACAGCAGACAGAACGCTGCTTGTGAACAGGCAGTAGCATGCCAATCACAGTGCAGTTCAACAGTTCTTTCATTGCCCTGACCTGCTCTGATGTTGCCGCCTCTGCAGGACAAGCTGCCGCACATGCATGAGCGCAGCAGTCTTGGAGGCACCTGGAGGCACGCCAGTGCTTCCAGCCTGGGCGGTGCTGCTGGCTTGATGGACCCCTCTCTGTCTGCAGAGGGCCTGGCAGCAGCATGTGAGGCCAGGAGGGCAGCGCTGCTGGAACGGGAGAGCGCACTACAGGTGGGGTGTTGTTTTGCTGCCGACATGTGGCGAATAAGGTCTGGCAGCCAGGTTCGCCAACGTGATATCACTTGAAGCTGCGTCGACCACCAAGCCGAAATGTGATATTCACATATCTACACACGTGCTTATGTTATTTCGTGTCTGTTGGTCAACCTGTGCTGCAGCGTTGGTCAATGAGCTTGGAGCTGGCTGCTGCGCGTGCCTTCACCTCTGAGGCCTCCCTCAAGTCCCAGGCTGAGGCGCTTGAGGCGCAGGCTGCTGCCCTGGCTGGCCAGGCTTCTGGCCTTGCTGAGCAGGAGCGGCAGCTTGAGGAGCTCAGCAGGGAGCTGGGCAGGGAGCGGGAGCAGCTGGAGCGCCTGGCAGCACAACTGGAGGTGCGGCGTGCTGCTGGCTAAGGCAGCTGCAGAGTGGCTGTGTTGGGTCAGTTGTCGTATCTGTTTTGGCGCTGACAATGATGTTTTGGGGCTTTGAACGGGCAGGTGGCTCGAGCACAGCCCAGCGCGATACAAACTTATCTGGTGTTTGTTGTTTGAACCAGTTGTACCCATCATAAAACATGCCATTGCTGCTGGTGATGTGCAGACATGCCCATGCTGCACTGCTCAGTCGACTCCAACTGGTCCTGCTGCTGCCGCTGCTACAGGAGAAGCGTCAGTCCCTGGAGTCCAATGATGCCCGCTTGTCATCAAGCAGCCAGGAGCTTGCAGCAGCACAGGCCCGCTTGACAGCAGAGCAAGCAGCAACAGACCGGGCAGCTTCAGCAGCAGAGGCTGCAGCAGCTGCTGCAGCTGAGAAGATGACAGAGGCGTCTGTGCGGCTGCAGGCTGTGTCAGAGCGGGAGGCAGCAGTGCAGCAGGCACAGGAGGAGCTGCAGGAGCTGCGGTCACAGCTGGCTGCAAAAACAGCTGAGGTGGGTAGGCAGGGTCACTGTGCCTGCCGAGCCTTGTCGTAGGCGGCATAGCTGCTGCGGGTTGCCAGGTGAAGAGACTGCCAACACTCATCATTGTATAGACACCAGATCTATGGCTCAAAGCGTCATGTGCTGTGCTGGCCTCTTCCCTGTTGTGTTGCTGCAGGTGGAGGCGCAGGCTGGCATGATTGCCCAGGCTTCGACCGAGCTTCAGCAGCTAGCAGAGGAGCGCCAGACGCTGCGGGCACGTGCAGCGCAGCTGGCTGCCCAGGAGGAGGAGGTGCGGTCACGCGCAGCAGCCACTGCACAGAAGGAGGCAGAGCTGGCTGCTGAGGGTGCACGGTGAGCAGCAGGAGCATCTGCACACAGAGTCGCAGGAGAGAAGCATGTTCACAGGAGGCAACCATTAGGCGGTAGCAAGTAGCACAGCAGCAGTAGAGGATGCGAGGCAGCGGGCTTGAGCATGGTTAGACACGTGCCTGCTGTGTGTGATACAGCACGATGCAGTTGCTGTTGCCAACCCAGCATTCACATCCTTGCTCTGGTGCTCTTGCCAACTTTTCAGCTGTGTACGAGTGTCCTCCACCTGCATATCTCTCCCTCCTTGTGTTGCTGTGTGGCGCTGCAGCGTGTCTGCTGAGCTGGCGTCGCTGCAGTCGCGGCTGGGCCAGGCTGAGCGGCTGGCCAAGCTAGAGGTGGAGCTGGCAGCACGCGAGGCTGAGGCTCGACTCAAGGTGGGCCTGGGCACCTGCTGGCAGCATGTGTACTGACTTGGGTCATGAGTGGCGGCTGATGCGGTTGTACTGAGGGGGGATGTTGCTGGAGTGGCTGCTTGAGCATTTGATGCATTGGTGTGGTTTGGCGCTTGTTGTCTACATGAGACTTTGACTGCAATACTCCAAGGAACCTGGTTACACTCTGATGTTATTTGTGATGCCTCTGCCCTGCGGCCTCTGCCTCGCAGGAGCAATCCCTGGCTCATGGCATGTCCCAGCTGGAGTCAGCGCAAGCCAAGCTAGAGGCAGCACAGGAGAGGCTCGAGTCAGAGAAGGCCTGGGTGGCTGAGCAGCAGCGCAGCATTGCAGCCGACCAGCAAACCCTAGCAGCCTGGCGCAGCGACCAGGCTGCAGCCCTTGATGAGTTGGGTGCAAAGGACACAGAGCTGGCAGCGCGCTCAGCAGCGCTAGAGCAGCGTGCTGCACAACTTGAGGCAGCAGCAAAGGAGTTGGAGGTTAGGGAGGCTGCTGTGGTGCAAAGGGAGCAGCTGCTGCAGCAGCAGCGTGAGGAGATGACAGCCACTGCGCAGCTGACGCAACGGGAAGCAGAGGTGTGGTGCCGGTCTTGCTGCTATGGTTGCTGTACATGTGCGCTGCAATGCAGTGCTGGCATCGGGTTGTGCACAGTTTGCTGAGGATGGCGCATGCGTGCTTCTGGATGTTATTGCAGCACACCCACGTATACCATGGCATGCTACTGTTTGCATGTGCCTTTACTTCCGGCTGTGGCGGCCGCATGCTGTTCAGCCTGTCAACATGTCAAACCCCTGCCCTGCACCCATATGCCTGCAGGAGCTTCTGTCTGAGCGTGCCCGCTTACAGTCGGAGGTTGACGCACTACGGGCTGCTACAGCAGCTGAAGCAAGTAGCAGCAAGCAGGAGCTGGCAACCCAGCGGGCTACACTGGAGCAGCAGCAAGCCGCAGTGTCAGCTCGGCTAGAGGCAGTAACAGAAGGTGCGAGCAACGCCTTGATTGATCGACAGCATATCTGCTGGGTAGTGGGAGGATGCAGCCACCTTTTTGACCTGCATGCTTGGGCATGCTGCTGGCTGGCAGGCGCTTCCAAATGTCGCTCACCCGCTGCTGCTGGCGCTGCTGTGTTGTGCGCATGCTGCATTGCTCTTGCCCACACTGCTGAGTTCTGCATGCAAGATGCTGTGCACCACTCTGTGCTGCGCAGGTGAGGCCAAGCTGCGTGAGGCGCAGCTGGAGCTGCAGCTGTCGACACGCAGGCAGGCAGCCGACCTGGAGCTGGCACAGAACAGCCTGGAAGCACACAGGGCGGCCCTGGTGAGCTGCAGGGCAGTTGCGTCTGTGGTGGGCTGCCTGTTATGTTAAGTACGCGTGCATGCAGTGCAGCATCTACTTTAGGTGCAACGTATTTTGGCAGGGTTGTGTCGCTGTCGACCATCCTTGTGGCTGCCGCCCTGCATCACAAGCCGTCATGGCATGCGCAGCTATCGTTCCTGCAGCAGCATTGACGTACACACTCTGGTCCTGCATCTCCCTGAGACGCTGCACTGCCCCATCGCTGCACTGCTCAGGATGCTGAGCGCGCCGAGCTTGAGCGCATCAGCCAGCAGCTGGCAGAGGAGCGCGAGGACGCAGAAGCCGCGCTGGCCTCAGCCAATGCCATGCGGGAGCAGCAGGCTGCTGCAGCGGCGGATGTGGCGCGACGGGAAGCAGCAGTGGAGGCCAAGCAGGGCCAGCTGTCAGGGCTGCAGGTGCAGCTGGTGGCTGCTCAGGGTGCAGCGCTGCAGCAGCTTGAGGTGCTGGAGGGAGCTGTGCGCACGCGGCTGGAGGGGCACCAGAAGCAGGTGCGGGGTGCAGCAGCAGGACAGGTGTTGGATCGGAGCTCTGTGACGGCATAAGAGTTGTTCAAGTGCTTGCAGGACAAAGTCAGCAACTGTCTTATCAAGTGGCTGGATTTTCAACCCTGCTGTGCTGCTCTGCTTCTCTGCTGTATGTGCTGCCAGGTGTCTGAGTTGCTGTCGCGGGGCATGTCCGACTTGGAGGAGCGTGCTGCTGAGCTGTCATCACGCCAGGAGCGCCTGCTGGCCGACCTGGCTGCTAGCAGCAGCAGCATGACAAACGCTCTGGCTCAGGAACGGTGAGCAGCCAGCTGTGGCAGCGGTGATGGCGGATGTGCAGCTCAGGCACACCAAACTGCACACTAAGCAATCTGACAGCACCTCATGTCAGCAATGCACAACACATGTCAGGCTGCGTGCAGTGGCCCTGTATGTTTCACCTCCACGTATTGGTGAAAGTGGATACACTTGTGTCACCTGACTGCTGCATACGTGCTTGTGTGTTTCTGCAGCACCAAGCTGCACAGTGACATGGAGCTGGCCGAGGTGAGGGTAGCAGCTGAGCTGGAGCTGAAGGCCAAACTGCTGGAGGCGGCACAGGCAGAGCTGGGCAGGGCGCAGGCAGAGCTCAGCAAGAGGGAGACAGCAGTGGCGGCAGCTGAGCAGGCAGCACGCAGCGCAGCTGCGTCGGCTCGTGACAGGGCGGCTAACAGCCAGGCTGCCTCAGCTGATGCGGAGCGGGCGCTTGCTGCACAACGCCAGCAGCTGGAGAAGGTGCGTGGTGGCTGGTTGTGGCTCCTGAGCGAGATCGTCCCTCGTTTGTTCCTGCTGTATATTCTGAGTGTTCGGTGTTCATTTGTCAGCTGTTGTCACTATCATATTCAACCTGCAGGCAGTGCTGTGCTGATCTTTAAGATGGAGAAACCCTGTCCTATGCTGCCTGTCCTGCTGCGCGGTGTGTGTCCTGCAGCTGCAAGAGCAGCTGCGCAGTGACCAGGCCCGCTTGTCGGTGGAGCAGGCGCGGCTGGAGTCGTGGCAGGGTCAGCTGGGCCAGCAGCAGGCCACCATTGAGCAGCTGGAGGAGGCTGCTGAGGAGGCACTGGGCGAGGCACGCGAGGCGGCAGCAGCAGCCATGGCTGAGCGGGACAAGGTGCGCTGCCGGCATGCACACAGGGGAAGTGCTGCTGCAGTCAGCAAGGGTTCAGAAAGCATGCGCTGGTGCGTTACACTGCCAGCGTATGTTGTGACATCTTTGGAAGCGCACAGCCAATGCACGTTGCTGAGCAATTGTTGATGACATTGCGCTGCATCTGTGTGTGCAGGCGCGTGCTGAGGTTGATGCAGCAAAGCAGCAGCTGGTGCTGCTGCAGGCGGAGGCTGATGGTGCCCGCATACGCGGCAACGCTGAAGCGCAGGCAGCACAGGTGAGCTGGCTGACACCCATCGAACATGTTCGAGGGACCTGCAAGACTAGGCATCACTGCTTGAACCAAGAGCCTTTAGATCTGTATGATGAGCTTTGCTCGTTGTCATTGTCAGCAGCGCTTGTGTCTGCTGCTTGCAGGCTGCCCGCAACAGCGTTGCACGGGAGTCTGCTGCTCTGCAAGAGCAGCGTGCGGCCATCCAGTCTCTGCTGGCTCAGCTGGAGCAGCGCGAGGAATCGCTGGGGCAGGTGAGCACTAGCTTGCTGGCGCTTGTGCTCACTGTGGCATCTGGTGAAGCTTCGACAAGCTAGGCCACCTACATGCACAGGTGGTTGCGCACAGCAAGGCTGTATATCCACAACGCTGTTTGAACTTCCTTGTCACCCTCTTGTAGTAGTTCAGAACATATTGTCTAATGCAATGGCCCTGCCTGCTGCTCCTGTGCAGGCTGAGGCTGAGCTTGACGCGTTGCGCTCAGAGCTGCAGCAGCAGCAGGCTGACCTGGCACGCCGCGCAGCAAGCCTGGCAGCAGCAGCAAAGGAGGGTGCAGCACAGGTACGGTTGCCATTCAGTCCTGCTAGGTGTGGCTGCTTGCGGTCTCGCAGCCGTGTATGTTACCCCACATGCTGAGCGTGGTGTTGCCTGGCTGGGAGTTCATTGGCAGGCTGGCGGTTCTCCCACTTGTTACACACAATGTAATATAATGTGATGCAATAATGTTGTTCTCCCACTTGTTACACACAATGTAACATAATGTGATGCAACTATTCTTGCGTCTGCTCTGCGCACGTGGCGCCTGCCTGCTGCCTGTGTGGCTGCAGGCTGCCTGGATTGAAGCTGAGAAGGAGGCAGCCAAGCGCAGCGAGCAGCGCATGGCTGAGCTGGCAGCACGCGAGGCGCACCTCAACGCACAAGCAGATGCACTGGCAGCACAGCAGCAGGTGAGGCATAGGCAGACAGCAGTTTGGGTCATCCACACCACACTAAGCTGCTGGTGGCATGGTAGCGCTGGCTGCACCTCCATGTTCAACAGCCCTCCAAACAACTTAATTATGCTGTATATATCTGTTGGTTGATGCTTTGCAGGCTGTGGCTGAGGACAGTGCCCGCTTAGCGACCCTGCAGCAGCAGTTTGAGCTGCAGCAGCGCACCACAGGGGCCAGCGGCCTCGGCAGCCCAGCAGCAGCGGCAGCACGAGCGGCGCAGCTGGCTGCACGGGAAGTGCAGCTGCAGCAGCAGCAGTCAGAGCTGGCACGCCGCGAGCAGATGCTTGAACATGTAAGCAGGCCGCTGCAGTAGCGCGACCTAGGCTGTCACCACGCCTGCAGGGCGCCTGCAGTGTTGATGTCAGGTGTCATAAAGCTACTCCCTTCTGCAGCAAAAACAAGACACACTCAGTGACTGTATTTATAGCCAGCCCAGCGTGCTCAAGAATCTTGCTAATTTGCTACACACTTGCTACACTTGTCTGTTATGTTGCTGCAGAGCCAGGCTGAGCTGCACGCCTCGAACAGCGACATGCGTGCCAGCGTTGATGCTGAGCACAACAGGCTGCTGCGGCTGGTGTCAGAGCAGGCGGCCAGCCTGGCAGAGAAAGAGCGGCAACTGGAGGTGAGCAGGCCTGACTGCATGGTGCATGCTGCTAGCCAGATGCATCTGCCTATGCAAAGATGCCAACGGCGACGGAGTAACCTACAGTTCATGTCTGGTCATGGAACCGGCTGTGCCATTCAATGTTTCACGGTGTATCCATGGCTGGAACGCCACCACAGTCAACTTACAATGGCGTTCGTGGCGATGTGTGTACTTGTGTACAGGCTCTGCGCGTTGAGATGGGTGCAGCACTTGCAGCTGGCAGTGCCGACCTTGAAGGCAGGGAGCGGGCTGTCCGTGAGGCAGAGAGGAGGCTGGCAGAGCAACAGGTACATGACAGACACAGCATCACATATGCCACATGTTGCCTGCATGCTCAACAACTGCCAGGGTGTTGACATGCTGACCAGCTGCACACCTGGAGGTCATGTGTCTGTGCCATTACCAGTAGCTGCTGACTGATCATTTCAATGACAGGGGCTTTTGTGTCTGTGCTGCTTATGCTGCTGCTTTCCGTGGTGCAGTCTGATCTGCGGGAGCTGCAGCTTCGCTCAGGGGAGCTGCAGCGGCGCGAGGCTGACGTGGCCTCCAGCCAGTCCCGCCTGGAGGCAGCAGCAGCTGCAGTGGCTCGCGAGAGGCAGGCAGTTGCACGCGAGCGCGCACAGCTGCAGGTGGGGTTGCCTGATCATCATGACATGTGTGCGTAGCAACTTGATTTTCACTTGGAGCTGTGTTGTATGCCCTATAGTGATTCGGTGTTACCGGTGTGTGCTCAGACCATGCTGTGTATGTCTGCAAGCAGGAGCAAGAGGTACGCATGGCTGAGTCCAGGCAGCGGCTGGCGGAGCAGCAGGCAGAGGCAGCTGCAGCGGCCAATGCGAGCAGCCTGTCGCGGCGTGCCAGCCAGATGCCCCCTCCTGCATCCGAGGCGTCTGACGGTGCACTGTCCATGTCAGCCCCTGTGACGCTGAATGACAGGCAGCACCGCACAGCTGCTGCGCTGCTGGCGAGTCTGAGCCAGACTGCTGCCAGGGGCAAGGAGCGGCTGGCGCGGCTAGAGCGTGTGCTCAACACCATCGCAGCAGATGCCTCAGAGCCAGAAAGGGTGCGACGGCTGCACCATGCACATATCTCTGCATAGCTGCTATGCGATTTATGCTATGAGATCCTTGCATTTGATAGATTATGTTATGCATTGCTCAGCTGGTTATGCTGCTGACATTGTGCCACTGTGCTGGACGAAGTAATGTCCACCCAAAAAGTGTCATGCATGTCCGCTCATTCTGATGTGTGTTGCATGGTGCTGCAGGTCAGGACGGCATATGCTGCAGTGACCCAGCTCAACCGTGAACTGCTGGAGCTGCAGCGCAGCAATGCTGAATTTGGGGCAGCTCTGGAAGCAGTTGGAACACGAGGCGAGCTGTCTGAAGTCAAGCGCAGGTGAATGATCGCAACCATGGGCGGGTTTACGTGTTTATGTGTGTGAGTTGTATCAGTTGTGGCGTTAGCTTTGAATGTGCAGGTGTGCGACGGGCATTACTAGATCTGGACATCATGATGCATGCACGTTGCATGATCCCTGCTATATATACAGCACACAGCCTGGGTCATGTGCGCTCCTTCAAGGGGTACTCAAGACCTGCTACAGACCAGCTGTGGCAATCAACTTCTGAAAACCCAAAGCGTTCTGGTGGTTGGCAGGGTTACTGGGCACATGGTCAGGTCCTATTTGGCCTATGTGGTTGCTCCTTACGGAGCTATCTGCATGAGCTTGTGACAGCACGTGTTTTGATGAGAGAGCTGTGGGGTGGGCAGTGTCAGAACGGGTTGCCTGATCCTCTCAATGAATCTTTTGTTCTTGCGGGGCAAAGTTACGGTTGCTTGGTCAGCCCAGTTTAATGGAGTTGAGTTATCATTCATGCAACCTCACCATGCTCACCATGCTGTCTATGCTCACACCTGCCCTGCCCTGCTGTGCAGGCTTGAGGGCCACCAGTCGCTGCTCGCTCAGTGGGAGGAGAAGGTCGCCAAGCAGCTGGAGTTCATATCAGAGCTGCAGAGCCCTACAAAGCGCAACAGCATGATCTCAGCCTCCGCAGCAGCAAGCTACAGAACATCCATCAGCTCAAATGCGGCAGGTGCTCTGGGAGGGCAGCTGCATGCCTCGGGCAGCTTTGCAGGGGGCCAGCCGGGTGTGATGTCGGGCATTGCGCAGCTGCTGGGTGAAGGGCGTGCTAGCAGCGCCTTTGGCAGCAGCTTTGGGCTGCTTGGCGGGCTGACCGGCACGGCTTCTGCACCCAGTTCGCCTGCGTTGTGGGAGCGGGGCAGCCCTAGCAACATGGTTGGTGGTGTCGGGGGTGTGAGCAGGCGCTCAGCATTCACTCCTGGGCCTGCGTTGAATGGCATGGGCGACACCACACCAGGTGGCGGCAGCACACCACGGTAGCGCAGTTGACAGAGACACCACGATAGCGCAAGGAGGCACGATTGGTAGTTGGTGCCGTTGAGGCATTGGTGCATGCACTGTTTTGACTTGTTGGCACCACAGCTGCTACTTGGTCTTGTATGTGTATCTGTCCTCTTTAAAATCGTCTTTTTTTGAAGTAAATTGGTTACTTCTGGCTGAACCAAGCAACAACGAATTTACTCTGAAAAAGATCGTCTTTGATATCCATGCAGCATTGATTTTATGCCTTCCTGTACACAAAGCACGCAGCCATTGACCTGAGGTGCTGTGAGGATTCCCGTGACAGACACTGTTTTTTCTGCCCCAGTTGGTTTCCTCCAGCTGTCTGAATTGAACCGCACAGTTTCCTCCTCGCAAAACTATCAGCATATAAATTGATACTGGCACTTGGTTGGGTCAGGTCCTGGTCCACGCCTGCCATGGTTGTTGCTCACAGCGCTATCTGTATGACCTTGTGACGACGTCTCTTATATCAAAAGCGTTGTGGATCTTTTTAAGGAGTAGCGTTTTGGTTTGCTTGTTCAAGCCAATGTAACCTACTTACAATCCTTTCAAAAACAGAGCGTCGTGAAATAAAAAAAAAAATTCTCCAGACGAGCACCGAAGCATCGGACCTGGTCCGATTGTCGCAGCGATCGTCGTCAAGCCGCATGCCATACGTGTCTTGTTTTTGCTTGGCGTTCACGGTGGTGGTCTGAAATATTTCTAGGAGCATGCGAACAACTTTTTTTTTGAAGTAAATTGGTTACATGGGCTGGACCAAGCAACAACGAATTTACTCCGTAAAAGATCCTTAGAGAGGATGGGGCAACCTGTTCTGACACCCACCCCACAGCTCTCTTCTCGAGATGCGAACAACTAACTATAAACAACCGAAATAAAATGCTCCAGACGAGCACCGAAGCATCGGACCTGGTCCAATTGTCGCAGCATTTGTCGTCGAGCCGCATGCCATACGTGTCTTGTTTTTGCTTGGCATTTACGGTGGTGGTCTGAAATATTTCTAGGAGCATGCGAGCAACTATATACAACCGATAAAAAATGCTCCAGACGAGCACCGAAGCATCGGACCTGGTCCGATTGTCGCAGCGATTGTCGTCGAGCCGCATGCCATACGTGTCTTCTTTTTGCTTGGCGTTCACGGTGGTGGTCTGAAATATTTCTAGGAGCATGCGAGCAACTATATACATCCGAAATAAAATGCTCCAGACGAGCACCGAAGCATCGGACCTGGTCAGATTGTCGCAGCGATTGTCGTCGAGCCGCATGCCATACGTGTCTTGTTTTTGCTTGGCGTTTACGGTGGTGGTCTGAAATATTTCTAGGAGCATGCGAGCAACTATATACAACCGAAATAAAATGCTCCAGACGAGCAACGAAGCATCGGACCTGGTCAGATTGTCGCAGCGATTGTCGTCGAGCCGCATGCCATACGTGTCTTGTTTTTGCTTGGCGTTTACGGTGGTGGTCTGAAATATTTCTGGGAGCATGCGAGCAACTATATACAACCGATAAAAAATGCTCCAGACGAGCACCGAAGCATCGGACCTGGTCAGATTGTCGCAGCAATTGTCGTCGAGCCGCATGCCATACGTGTCTTGTTTTTGCTTGCCATTTACGGTGGTGGTCTGAAATATTTCTAGGAGCATGCGAGCAACTATATACATCCGAAATAAAATGCTCCAGACGAGCACCGAAGCATCGGACCTGGTCCAATTGTCGCAGCAATTGTCGTCGAGCCGCATGCCATACGTGTCTTGTTTTTGCTTGCCATTTACGGTGGTGGTCTGAAATATTTCTAGGAGCATGCGAGCAACTATATACATCCGATATAAAATGCTCCAGACGAGCACCGAAGCATCGGACCTGGTCAGATTGTCGCAGCAATTGTCGTCGAGCCGCATGCCATACGTGTCTTGTTTTTGCTTGCCATTTACGGTGGTGGTCTGAAATATTTCTAGGAGCATGCGAGCAACTATATACATCCGAAATAAAATGCTCCAGACGAGCACCGAAGCATCGGACCTGGTCCAATTGTCGCAGCAATTGTCGTCGAGCCGCATGCCATACGTGTCTTGTTTTTGCTTGCCATTTACGGTGGTGGTCTGAAATATTTCTAGGAGCATGCGAGCAACTATATACAACCGATATAAAATGCTCCAGACGAGCACCGAAGCATCGGACCTGGTCAGATTGTCGCAGCGATTGTCGTCGAGCCGCATGCCATACGTGTGTTCTTTTTGCTTGGCGTTCACGGTGGTGGTCTGAAATATTTCTAGGAGCATGCGAGCAACTATATACATCCGAAATAAAATGCTCCAGACGAGCACCGAAGCATCGGACCTGGTCCAATTGTCGCAGCAATTGTCGTCGAGCCGCATGCCATACGTGTCTTGTTTTTGCTTGGCGTTTACGGTGGTGGTCTGAAATATTTCTAGGAGCATGCGAGCAACTATATACATCCGAAAAAAAATGATCCAGACGAGCACCGAAGCATCGGACCTGGTCCAATTGTCGCAGCATTTATCGTCGAGCCGCATGCCATACGTGTCTTGTTTTTGCTTGGCGTTTACGGTGGTGGTCTGAAATATTTCTGGGAGCATGCGAGCAACTATATACAACCGAAATAAAATGCTCCAGACGAGCACCGAAGCATCGGACCTGGTCAGATTGTCGCAGCGATTGTCGTCGAGCCGCATGCCATACCTGTCTTCTTTTTGCTTGGCGTTTACGTTGGTGGTCTGAAATATTTCTAGGAGCATGCGAGCAACTATATACATCCGAAATAAAATGCTCCAGACGAGCACCGAAGCATCGGACCTGGTCCAATTGTCGCAGCAATTGTCGTCGAGCCGCATGCCATACATGTCTTGTTTTTGCTTGGCATTTACGGTGGTGGTCTGAAATATTTCTAGGAGCATGCGAGCAACTATATACAACCGATATAAAATGCTCCAGACCAGCACCGAAGCATCGGACCTGGTCCGATTGTCGCAGCGATTGTCGTCGAGCCGCATGCCATACGTGTCTTGTTTTTGCTTGGCGTTTACGGTGGTGGTCTGAAATACTTCTAGGAGCATGCGAGCAACTATATACAACAGAAATAAAATGCTGCAGACGAGCACCGAAGCATCGGACCTGGTCCAATTGTCGCAGCAATTGTCGTCGAGCCGCATGCCATACCTGTCTTGTTTTTGCTTGGCGTTTACGGTGGTGGTCTGAAATATTTCTGGGAGCATGCGAGCACCTATATACATCAAATATAAAATGCTCCAGACGAGCACCGAAGCATCGGACCTGGTCAGATTGTCGCAGCGATTGTCGTCGAGCCGCATGCCATACGTGTGTTCTTTTTGCTTGGCGTTTACGGTGGTGGTCTGAAATACTTCTAGGAGCATGCGAGCACCTATATACAACCGAAATAAAATGCTGCAGACGAGCACCGAAGCATCGGACCTGGTCCAATTGTCGCAGCAATTGTCGTCGAGCCGCATGCCATACCTGTCTTGTTTTTGCTTGGCGTTTACGGTGGTGGTCTGAAATATTTCTGGGAGCATGCGAGCACCTATATACATCAAATATAAAATGCTCCAGACGAGCACCGAAGCATCGGACCTGGTCAGATTGTCGCAGCGATTGTCGTCGAGCCGCATGCCATACGTGTGTTCTTTTTGCTTGGCGTTTACGGTGGTAGTCTGAAATACTTCTAGGAGCATGCGAGCAACTATATACAACCGAAATAAAATGCTGCAGACGAGCACCGAAGCATCGGACCTGGTCAGATTGTCGCAGCGATTGTCGTCGAGCCGCATGCCATACGTGTCTTGTTTTTGCTTGGCGTTTACGGTGGTGGTCTGAAATATTTCTTGGAGCATGCGAGCACCTATATACATCAAATATAAAATGCTCCAGACGAGCACCGAAGCATCGGACCTGGTCAGATTGTCGCAGCGATTGTCGTCGAGCCGCATGCCATACGTGTCTTCTTTTTGCTTGGCGTTCACGGTGGTGGTCTGAAATATTTCTAGGAGCATGCAAGCAACTATATACATCCGAAACAAAATGCTCCAGACGAGCACCGAAGCATCGGACCTGGTCAGATTGTCGCAGCGATTGTCGTCGAGCAGCATGCCATACGTGTCTTCTTTTTGCTTGGCGTTCACGGTGGTGGTCTGAAATATTTCTAGGAGCATGCGAGCAACTATATACATCCGAAACAAAATGCTCCAGACGAGCACCGAAGCATCGGACCTGGTCAGATTGTCGCAGCGATTGTCGTCGAGCAGCATGCCATACGTGTCTTCTTTTTGCTTGGCGTTCACGGTGGTGGTCTGAAATATTTCTAGGAGCATGCGAGCAACTATATACATCCGAAATAAAATGCTCCAGACGAGCACCGAAGCATCGGACCTGGTCCAATTGTCGCAGCAATTGTCGTCGAGCCGCATGCCATACGTGTCTTTTTTTTGCTTGGCGTTTACGGTGGTGGTCTGAAATATTTCTAGAAGCATGCGAGCAACTATATACAACCGAAATAAAATGCTCCAGACGAGCACCGAAGCATCGGACCTGGTCAGATTGTCGCAGCAATTGTCGTCGAGCCGCATGCCATACGTGTCTTCTTTTTGCTTGGCGTTTACGGTGGTTGTCTGAAATATTTCTAGAAGCATGCGAGCAACTACAAACAACCGATATAAAATGCTCCAGACGAGCACCGAAGCATCGGACCTGGTCCAATTGTCGCAGCGATTGTCGTCGAGCCGCATGCCATACGTGTCTTGTTTTTGCTTGCCATTTACGGTGGTGGTCTGAAATATTTCTAGGAGCATGCGAGCAACTATATACATCCGATATGAAATGCTCCAGACGAGCACCGAAGCATCGGACCTGGTCAAATTGTCGCAGCAATTGTCGTCGAGCCGCATGCCATACGTGTCTTGTTTTTGCTTGGCGTTCACGGTGGTGGTCTGAAATATTTCTAGGAGCATGCGAGCAACTTTTTTTTTTTGAAGTAAATTGGTTACATGGGCTGGACCAAGCAGCAACGAATTTACTCCGTAAAAGATCCTTAGAGAGGATGGGGCAACCTGTTCTGACACCCACCCCACAGCTCTCTTCTCGAGATGCGAACACCTAACTATAAACAACCGAAATAAAATGCTCCAGACGAGCACCGAAGCATCGGACCTGGTCCAATTGTCGCAGCATTTGTCGTCGAGCCGCATGCCATACGTGTCTTGTTTTTGCTTGGCGTTCACGGTGGTGGTCTGAAATATTTATAGGAGCATGCCAGCAACTACAAACAACCGAAATAAAATGCTCCAGACGAGCACCGAAGCATCGGACCTGGTCCGATTGTCGCAGCGATTGTCGCCGAGCCGCATGCCATACGTGTCTTCTTTTTGCTTGGCGTTCACGGTGGTGGTCTGAAATATTTCTAGGAGCATGCGAGCAACTAGATACATCCGAAATAAAATGCTCCAGACGAGCACCGAAGCATCGGACCTGGTCCAATTATCGCAGCGATTGTCGTCGAGCCGCATGCCATACGTGTCTTCTTTTTGCTTGGCGTTTACGTTGGTGGTCTGAAATATTTTTAGGAGCATGCGAGCAACTATATACATCCGAAATTAAATGCTCCAGACGAGCACCGAAGCATCGGACCTGGTCCAATTGTCGCAGCAATTGTCGTCGAGCCGCATGCCATACGTGTCTTGTTTTTGCTTGCCATTTACGGTGGTGGTCTGAAATATTTATAGGTGCATGCGAGCAACTATATACATCCGATATAAAATGCTGCAGACGAGCACCGAAGCATCGGACCTGGTCCGATTGTCGCAGCAATTGTCGTCGAGCCGCATGCCATACGTGTCTTGTTTTTGCTTGCCATTTACGGTGGTGGTCTGAAATATTTCTAGGAGCATGCGAGCAACTATATACATCAGATATGAAATGCTCCAGACGAGCACCGAAGCATCGGACCTGGTCCAATTGTCGCAGCAATTGTCGTCGAGCCGCATGCCATACGTGTCTTGTTTTTTCTTGGCGTTCACGGTGGTGGTCTGAAATATTTCTAGGAGCATGCGAGCAACTATATACATCCGAAATAAAATGCTCCAGACGAGCACCGAAGCATCGGACCTGGTCAGATTGTCGCGAAGATGACTGTCGTCGAGCCGCATGCCATACGTGTCTTGTTTTTGCTTGGCGTTTACGGTGGTGGCCTGAAATATTTCTGGGAGCATGCGAGCAACTATATACAACCGATAAAAAATGCTCCAGACGAGCACCGAAGCATCGGACCTGGTCAGATTGTCGCAGCGATTGTCGTCGAGCCGCATGCCATACGTGTCTTCTTTTTGCTTGGCGTTTACGGTGGTGGTCTGAAATATTTCTAGGAGCATGCGAGCAACTATATACATCCGAAATAAAATGCTCCAGACGAGCACCGAAGCATCGGACCTGGTCCAATTGTCGCAGCAATTGTCGTCGAGCCGCATGCCATACGTGTCTTGTTTTTGCTTGGCGTTTACGGTGGTGGTCTGAAATATTTCTAGGAGCATGCGAGCAACTATATACATCCGAAAAAAAATGATCCAGACGAGCACCGAAGCATCGGACCTGGTCCAATTGTCGCAGCATTTATCGTCGAGCCGCATGCCATACGTGTCTTGTTTTTGCTTGGCGTTTACGGTGGTGGTCTGAAATATTTCTTGGAGCATGCGAGCAACTATATACAACCGAAATAAAATGCTCCAGACGAGCACCGAAGCATCGGACCTGGTCAGATTGTCGCAGCGATTGTCGTCGAGCCGCATGCCATACCTGTCTTCTTTTTGCTTGGCGTTTACGTTGGTGGTCTGAAATATTTCTAGGAGCATGCGAGCAACTATATACATCCGAAATAAAATGCTCCAGACGAGCACCGAAGCATCGGACCTGGTCCAATTGTCGCAGCAATTGTCGTCGAGCCGCATGCCATACGTGTCTTGTTTTTGCTTGGCATTTACGGTGGTGGTCTGAAATATTTCTAGAAGCATGCGAGCAACTATATACAACCGATATAAAATGCTCCAGACGAGCACCGAAGCATCGGACCTGGTCCGATTGTCGCAGCGATTGTCGTCGAGCCGCATGCCATACGTGTCTTGTTTTTGCTTGGCGTTCACGGTGGTGGTCTGAAATACTTCTAGGAGCATGCGAGCAACTATATACAACCGAAATAAAATGCTGCAGACGAGCACCGAAGCATCGGACCTGGTCCAATTGTCGCAGCAATTGTCGTCGAGCCGCATGCCATACCTGTCTTGTTTTTGCTTGGCGTTTACGGTGGTGGTCTGAAATATTTCTGGGAGCATGCGAGCAACTATATACATCAAATATAAAATGCTCCAGACGAGCACCGAAGCATCGGACCTGGTCCGATTGTCGCAGCGATTGTCGTCGAGCCGCATGCCATACGTGTTTTGTTTTGCTTGGCGTTCACGGTGGTGGTCTGAAATATTTCTAGGAGCATGCGAGCAACTATATACATCCGAAATAAAATGCTGCAGACGAGCACCGAAGCATCGGACCTGGTCCGATTGTCGCAGCGATTGTCGTCGAGCCGCATGCCATACGTGTCTTGTTTTGCTTGGCGTTTACGGTGGTGGTCTGAAATATTTCTAGGAGCATGCGAGCAACTATATACATCCGAAATAAAATGCTCCAGACGAGCACCGAAGCATCGGACCTGGTCCATTGTCGCAGCGATTGTCGTCGAGCCGCATGCCATACGTGTCTTGTTTTTGCTTGGCGTTTACGGTGGTGGTCTGAAATATTTCTAGGAGCATGCGAGCAACTATATACATCCGAAAAAAAATGATCCAGACGAGCACCGAAGCATCGGACCTGGTCCAATTGTCGCAGCATTTATCGTCGAGCCGCATGCCATACGTGTCTTGTTTTTGCTTGGCGTTTACGGTGGTGGTCTGAAATATTTCTGGGAGCATGCGAGCAACTATATACAACCGAATATAAAATGCTCCAGACGAGCACCGAAGCATCGGACCTGGTCAGATTGTCGCAGCGATTGTCGTCGAGCCGCATGCCATACCTGTCTTCTTTTTGCTTGGCGTTTACGTTGGTGGTCTGAAATATTTCTAGGAGCATGCGAGCAACTATATACATCCGAAATAAAATGCTCCAGACGAGCACCGAAGCATCGGACCTGGTCCAATTGTCGCAGCAATTGTCGTCGAGCCGCATGCCATACATGTCTTGTTTTTGCTTGGCATTTACGGTGGTGGTCTGAAATATTTCTAGGAGCATGCGAGCAACTATATACAACCGATATAAAATGCTCCAGACGAGCACCGAAGCATCGGACCTGGTCCGATTGTCGCAGCGATTGTCGTCGAGCCGCATGCCATACGTGTCTTGTTTTTGCTTGGCGTTTACGGTGGTGGTCTGAAATACTTCTAGGAGCATGCGAGCAACTATATACAACCGAAATAAAATGCTGCAGACGAGCACCGAAGCATCGGACCTGGTCCAATTGTCGCAGCAATTGTCGTCGAGCCGCATGCCATACCTGTCTTGTTTTTGCTTGGCGTTTACGGTGGTGGTCTGAAATATTTCTGGGAGCATGCGAGCACCTATATACATCAAATATAAAATGCTCCAGACGAGCACCGAAGCATCGGACCTGGTCAGATTGTCGCAGCGATTGTCGTCGAGCCGCATGCCATACGTGTGTTCTTTTTGCTTGGCGTTTACGGTGGTGGTCTGAAATACTTCTAGGAGCATGCGAGCAACTATATACAACCGAAATAAAATGCTGCAGACGAGCACCGAAGCATCGGACCTGGTCCAATTGTCGCAGCGATTGTCGTCGAGCCGCATGCCATACGTGTCTTGTTTTTGCTTGGCGTTTACGGTGGTGGTCTGAAATATTTCTGGGAGCATGCGAGCACCTATATACATCAAATATAAAATGCTCCAGACGAGCACCGAAGCATCGGACCTGGTCAGATTGTCGCAGCGATTGTCGTCGAGCCGCATGCCATACGTGTCTTGTTTTTGCTTGCCATTTACGGTGGTGGTCTGAAATATTTCTAGGAGCATGCGAGCAACTATATACAACCGATATAAAATGCTCCAGACGAGCGCCGAAGCATCGGACCTGGTCCGATTGTCGCAGCGATTGTCGTCGAGCCGCATGCCATACGTGTCTTGTTTTTGCTTGCCATTTACGGTGGTGGTCTGAAATATTTCTAGGAGCATGCGAGCAACTATATACATCCGATAAAAAATGCTCCAGACGAGCACCGAAGCATCAGACCTGGTCCAATTGTCGCAGCAATTGTCGTCGAGCCGCATGCCATACGTGTCTTGTTTTTGCTTGGCGTTTACGGTGGTGGTCTGAAATATTTCTAGAAGCATGCGAGCAACTATATACAACCGAAATAAAATGCTCCAGACGAGCACCGAAGCATCGGACCTGGTCAGATTGTCGCAGCAATTGTCGTCGAGCCGCATGCCATACGTGTCTTCTTTTTGCTTGGCGTTTACGGTGGTGGTCTGAAATATTTCTAGAAGCATGCGAGCAACTACAAACAACCGATATAAAATGCTCCAGACGAGCACCGAAGCATCGGACCTGGTCCAATTGTCGCAGCGATTGTCGTCGAGCCGCATGCCATACGTGTCTTGTTTTTGCTTGCCATTTACGGTGGTGGTCTGAAATATTTCTAGGAGCATGCGAGCAACTATATACATCCGATATGAAATGCTCCAGACGAGCACCGAAGCATCGGACCTGGTCCAATTGTCGCAGCAATTGTCGTCGAGCCGCATGCCATACGTGTCTTCTTTTTGCTTGGCGTTCACGGTGGTGGTCTGAAATATTTCTAGGAGCATGCGAGCAACTTTTTTTTTTTGAAGTAAATTGGTTACATGGGCTGGACCAAGCAGCAACGAATTTACTCCGTAAAAGATCCTTAGAGAGGATGGGGCAACCTGTTCTGACACCCACCCCACAGCTCTCTTCTCGAGATGCGAACACCTAACTATAAACAACCGAAATAAAATGCTCCAGACGAGCACCGAAGCATCGGACCTGGTCCAATTGTCGCAGCATTTGTCGTCGAGCCGCATGCCATACGTGTCTTGTTTTTGCTTGGCGTTCACGGTGGTGGTCTGAAATATTTCTAGGAGCATGCCAGCAACTACAAACAACCGAAATAAAATGCTCCAGACGAGCACCGAAGCATCGGACCTGGTCCGATTGTCGCAGCGATTGTCGCCGAGCCGCATGCCATACGTGTCTTCTTTTTGCTTGGCGTTCACGGTGGTGGTCTGAAATATTTCTAGGAGCATGCGAGCAACTAGATACATCCGAAATAAAATGCTCCAGACGAGCACCGAAGCATCGGACCTGGTCCAATTGTCGCAGCGATTGTCGTCGAGCCGCATGCCATACGTGTCTTCTTTTTGCTTGGCGTTTACGTTGGTGGTCTGAAATATTTTTAGGAGCATGCGAGCAACTATATACATCCGAAATTAAATGCTCCAGACGAGCACCGAAGCATCGGACCTGGTCCAATTGTCGCAGCAATTGTCGTCGAGCCGCATGCCATACGTGTCTTGTTTTTGCTTGCCATTTACGGTGGTGGTCTGAAATATTTCTAGGTGCATGCGAGCAACTATATACATCCGATATAAAATGCTGCAGACGAGCACCGAAGCATCGGACCTGGTCCGATTGTCGCAGCGATTGTCGTCGAGCCGCATGCCATACGTGTCTTGTTTTTGCTTGCCATTTACGGTGGTGGTCTGAAATATTTCTAGGAGCTTGCGAGCAACTATATACATCCGATATAAAATGCTCCAGACGAGCACCGAAGCATCGGACCTGGTCCAGTTGTCGCAGCAATTGTCGTCGAGCCGCATGCCATACGTGTCTTGTTTTTTCTTGGCGTTCACGGTGGTGGTCTGAAATATTTCTAGGAGCATGCGAGCAACTATATACATCCGAAATAAAATGCTCCAGACGAGCACCGAAGCATCGGACCTGGTCAGATTGTCGCTTTTACTGAGTAAATTCGTTGTTGCTTGGTCCAGCCCATGTAACCAATTTACTTCAAAAAAAAAAAAAAGATTGTCGCAGCAATTGTCGTCGAGCCGCATGCCATACCTGTCTTGTTTTTGCTTGGCATTTACGGTGGTGGTCTGAAATATTTCTAGGAGCATGCGAGCAACTATATACAACCGATATAAAATGCTCCAGACGAGCACCGAAGCATCGGACCTGGTCAGATTGTCGCAGCGATTGTCGTCGAGCCGCATGCCATACGTGTCTTGTTTTTGCTTGGCGTTCACGGTGGTGGTCTGAAATATTTCTAGGTGCATGCGAGCAACTATATACATCCGAAAAAAAATGCTCCAGACGAGCACCGAAGCATCGGACCTGGTCAGATTGTCGCAGCAATTGTCGTCGAGCCGCATGCCATACGTGTCTTGTTTTTGCTTGGCATTTACGGTGGTGGTCTGAAATATTTCTAGAAGCATGCGAGCAACTATATACAACCGATATAAAATGCTCCAGACGAGCACCGAAGCATCGGACCTGGTCCGATTGTCGCAGCGATTGTCGTCGAGCCGCATGCCATACGTGTCTTCTTTTTGCTTGGCGTTCACGGTGGTGGTCTGAAATATTTCTAGGAGCATGCAAGCAACTATATACATCCTAAATAAAATGCTCCAGACGAGCACCGAAGCATCGGACCTGGTCCAATTGTCGCAGCAATTGTCGTCGAGCCGCATGCCATACGTGTCTTGTTTTTGCTTGGCATTTACGGTGGTGGTCTGAAATATTTCTAGGAGCATGCGAGCAACTATATACAACCGATATAAAATGCTCCAGACGAGCACCGAAGCATCGGACCTGGTCCGATTGTCGCAGCGATTGTCGTCGAGCCGCATGCCATACGTGTCTTGTTTTTGCTTGGCGTTTACGGTGGTGGCCTGAAATATTTCTGGGAGCATGCGAGCAACTATATACAACCGATAAAAAATGCTCCAGACGAGCACCGAAGCATCGGACCTGGTCAGATTGTCGCAGCGATTGTCGTCGAGCCGCATGCCATACGTGTGTTCTTTTTGCTTGGCGTTCACGGTGGTGGTCTGAAATATTTCTAGGAGCATGCGAGCAACTATATACATCCGAAATAAAATGCTCCAGACGAGCACCGAAGCATCGGACCTGGTCCAATTGTCGCAGCAATTGTCGTCGAGCCGCATGCCATACGTGTCTTGTTTTTGCTTGGCGTTTACGGTGGTGGTCTGAAATATTTCTAGGAGCATGCGAGCAACTATATACATCCGAAAAAAAATGATCCAGACGAGCACCGAAGCATCGGACCTGGTCCAATTGTCGCAGCATTTATCGTCGAGCCGCATGCCATACGTGTCTTGTTTTTGCTTGGCGTTTACGGTGGTGGTCTGAAATATTTCTAGGAGCATGCGAGCAACTATATACAACCGATATAAAATGCTCCAGACGAGCACCGAAGCATCGGACCTGGTCCGATTGTCGCAGCGATTGTCGTCGAGCCGCATGCCATACGTGTCTTCTTTTTGCTTGGCGTTCACGGTGGTGGTCTGAAATACTTCTAGGAGCATGCGAGCAACTATATACATCCGAAATAAAATGCTCCAGACGAGCACCGAAGCATCGGACCTGGTCCAATTGTCGCAGCAATTGTCGTCGAGCCGCATGCCATACCTGTCTTGTTTTTGCTTGGCGTTTACGGTGGTGGTCTGAAATATTTCTGGGAGCATGCGAGCACCTATATACATCAAATATAAAATGCTCCAGACGAGCACCGAAGCATCGGACCTGGTCAGATTGTCGCAGCGATTGTCGTCGAGCCGCATGCCATACGTGTCTTCTTTTTGCTTGGCGTTTACGGTGGTGGTCTGAAATATTTCTAGGAGCATGCGAGCAACTATATACAACCGAAATAAAATGCTCCAGACGAGCACCGAAGCATCGGACCTGGTCCATTGTCGCAGCAATTGTCGTCGAGCCGCATGCCATACCTGTCTTGTTTTTGCTTGGCGTTTACGGTGGTGGTCTGAAATATTTCTGGGAGCATGCGAGCACCTATATACATCAAATATAAAATGCTCCAGACGAGCACCGAAGCATCGGACCTGGTCAGATTGTCGCAGCGATTGTCGTCGAGCCGCATGCCATACGTGTCTTCTTTTTGCTTGGCGTTCACGGTGGTGGTCTGAAATATTTCTAGGAGCATGCTAGCAACTATATACATCCGAAATAAAATGCTCCAGACGAGCACCGAAGCATCGGACCTGGTCATATTGTCGCAGCGATTGTCGTCGAGCCGCATGCCATACGTGTCTTCTTTTTGCTTGGCGTTTACGTTGGTGGTCTGAAATATTTCTAGGAGCATGCGAGCAACTATATACATCCGAAATAAAATGCTCCAGACGAGCACCGAAGCATCGGACCTGGTCCAATTGTCGCAGCAATTGTCGTCGAGCCGCATGCCATACGTGTCTTGTTTTTGCTTGCCATTTACGGTGGTGGTCTGAAATATTTCTAGGAGCATGCGAGCAACTATATACAACCGATATAAAATGCTCCAGACGAGCACCGAAGCATCGGACCTGGTCAGATTGTCGCAGCAATTGTCGTCGAGCCGCATGCCATACGTGTCTTGTTTTTGCTTGCCGTTTACGGTGGTGGTCTGAAATAATTCTAGGAGCATGCGAGCAACTATATACAACCGAAATAAAATGCTGCAGACGAGCACCGAAGCATCGGACCTGGTCCAATTGTCGCAGCAATTGTCGTCGAGCCGCATGCCATACCTGTCTTGTTTTTGCTTGGCGTTTACGGTGGTGGTCTGAAATATTTCTGGGAGCATGCGAGCTCCTATATACATCAAATATAAAATGCTCCAGACGAGCACCGAAGCATCGGACCTGGTCAGATTGTCGCAGCGATTGTCGTCGAGCCGCATGCCATACGTGTCTTCTTTTTGCTTGGCGTTCACGGTGGTGGTCTGAAATATTTCTAGGAGCATGCAAGCAACTATATACATCCGAAATAAAATGCTCCAGACGAGCACCGAAGCATCGGACCTGGTCAAATTGTCGCAGCAATTGTCGTCGAGCCGCATGCCATACGTGTCTTGTTTTTTCTTGGCGTTTACGGTGGTGGTCTGAAATATTTCTAGGAGCATGTGAGCAACTATATACATCCGATATAAAATGCTCCAGACGAGCACCGAAGCATCGGACCTGGTCCGATTGTCGCAGCATTTGTCGTCGAGCCGCATGCCATACGTGTCTTGTTTTTGCTTGCCATTTACGGTGGTTGTCTGAAATATTTCTAGAAGCATGCGAGCAACTACAAACAACCGAAATAAAATGCTCCAGACGAGCAACGAAGCATCGGACCTGGTCAGATTGTCGCAGCGATTGTTGTCGAGCCGCATGCCATACGTGTCTTGTTTTTGCTTGGCGTTTACGGTGGTGGTCTGAAATATTTCTGGGAGCATGCGAGCAACTATATACATCCGAAATAAAATGCTGCAGACGAGCACCGAAGCATCGGACCTGGTCTGATTGTCGCAGCGATTGTCGTCAAGCCGCAAGCGATTGTCGTCGAGCCGCATGCCATACGTGTCTTGTTTTTGCTTGGCGTTTACGGTGGTGGTCTGAAATATTTCTAGGAGCATGCGAGCAACTATATACATCCGAAATAAAATGCTCCAGACGAGCACCGAAGCATCGGACCTGGTCCAATTGTCGCAGCAATTGTCGTCGAGCCGCATGCCATACCTGTCTTGTTTTTGCTTGGCTTTTACGGTGGTGGTCTGAAATATTTCTGGGAGCATGCGAGCACCTATATACATCAAATATAAAATGCTCCAGACGAGCACCGAAGCATCGGACCTGGTCAGATTGTCGCAGCGATTGTCGTCGAGCCGCATGCCATACGTGTCTTCTTTTTGCTTGGCGTTTACGGTGGTGGTCTGAAATATTTCTAGAAGCATGCGAGCAACTACAAACAACCGATATAAAATGCTCCAGACGAGCACCGAAGCATCGGACCTGGTCCAATTGTCGCAGCATTTGTCGTCGAGCCGCATGCCATACGTGTCTTGTTTTTGCTTGGCGTTTACGTTGGTGGTCTGAAATATTTCTAGGAGCATGCGAGCAACTATATACATCCGAAATAAAATGATCCAGACGAGCACCGAAGCATCGGACCTGGTCAGATTGTCGCAGCGATTGTCGTCGAGCCGCATGCCATACGTGTCTTCTTTTTGCTTGGCGTTCACGGTGGTGGTCTGAAATATTTCTAGGAGCATGCGAGCAACTATATACAACCGATATAAAATGCTCCAGACGAGCACCGAAGCATCGGACCTGGTCCGATTGTCGCAGAGATTGTCGTCGAGCCGCATGCCATACGTGTCTTCTTTTTGCTTGGCGTTCACGGTGGTGGTCTGAAATATTTCTGGAGCATGCGAGCAACTATATACAACCGAAATAAAATGCTCCAGACGAGCACCGAAGCATCGGACCTGGTCAGATTGTCGCAGCGATTGTCGTCGAGCCGCATGCCATACCTGTCTTCTTTTTGCTTGGCGTTTACGTTGGTGGTCTGAAATATTTCTAGGAGCATGCGAGCAACTATATACATCCGAAATAAAATGCTCCAGACGAGCACCGAAGCATCGGACCTGGTCCAATTGTCGCAGCAATTGTCGTCGAGCCGCATGCCATACGTGTCTTGTTTTTGCTTGCCATTTACGGTGGTGGTCTGAAATATTTCTAGGAGCATGCGAGCAACTATATACAACCGATATAAAATGCTACAGACGAGCACCGAAGCATCGGACCTGGTCCGATTGTCGCAGCGATTGTCGTCGAGCCGCATGCCATACGTGTCTTGTTTTTGCTTGGCGTTCACGGTGATGGTCTGAAATATTTCTAGGAGCATGCGAGCAACTACAAACAACCGAAATAAAATGCTCCAGACGAGCAACGAAGCATCGGACCTGGTCAGATTGTCGCAGCGATTGTCGTCGAGCCGCATGCCATACGTGTCTTGTTTTTGCTTTGCGTTTACGGTGGTGGTCTGAAATACTTCTAGGAGCATGCGAGCAACTATATACAACCGAAATAAAATGCTGCAGACGAGCACCGAAGCATCGGACCTGGTCCGATTGTCGCAGCGATTGTCGTCGAGCCGCATGCCATACGTGTTTTGTTTTGCTTGGCGTTCACGGTGGTGGTCTGAAATATTTCTAGGAGCATGCGAGCAACTATATACATCCGAAATAAAATAAAAGGTTGCCCCATCCTCTCTAAGGATCTTTTACGGAGTAAAAGAGCAGTGGAATGGGTGTGAGAACAGGTTACCCCATTCTCTCGTGGATTTTTTCACGGAGTAGGGTTTCGGTTTGCGTTGTCAAGCAAATGTAACACTACTTTCCAAAAAAAAAACGGAGTAAATTCGTTGTTGCTTGGTCCAGCCCATGTAACCAATTTACTTCAAAAAAAAAAAAAGAAATAAAATGCTCAAGACGAGCACCGAAGCATCGGACCTGGTCCGATTGTCGCAGCATTTGTCGTCGAGCCGCATGCCATACGTGTCTTGTTTTTGCTTGGCGTTCACGGTGATGGTCTGAAATATTTCTAGGAGCATGCGAGCAACTACAAACAACCGAAATAAAATGCTGCAGACGAGCACCGAAGCATCGGACCTGGTCAGATTGTCGCAGCATTTGTCGTCGAGCCGCATGCCATACGTGTCTTGTTTTTGCTTGGCGTTTACGGTGGTGGTCTGAAATATTTCTGGGAGCATGCGAGCAACTATATACAACCGATATAAAATGCTCCAGACGAGCACCGAAGCATCGGACCTGGTCCGATTGTCGCAGCGATTGTCGTCGAGCCGCATGCCATACGTGTCTTGTTTTTGCTTGGCGTTCACGGTGATGGTCTGAAATATTTCTAGGAGCATGCGAGCAACTACAAACAACCGAAATAAAATGCTCCAGACGAGCAACGAAGCATCGGACCTGGTCAGATTGTCGCAGCGATTGTCGTCGAGCCGCATGCCATACGTGTCTTGTTTTTGCTTGGCGTTTACGGTGGTGGTCTGAAATATTTCTAGGAGCATGCGAGCAACTATACACATCAAATATAAAATGCTCCAGACGAGCACCGAAGCATCGGACCTGGTCCGATTGTCGCAGCGATTGTCGTCGAGCCGCATGCCATACGTGTCTTGTTTTTGCTTGGCGTTCACGGTGGTGGTCTGAAATATTTCTAGGAGCATGCGAGCAACTATATACATCCGAAATAAAATGCTGCAGACGAGCACCGAAGCATCGGACCTGGTCCGATTGTCGCAGCGATTGTCGTCGAGCCGCATGCCATACGTGTTTTGTTTTGCTTGGCGTTCACGGTGGTGGTCTGAAATATTTCTAGGAGCATGCGAGCAACTATATACATCCGAAATAAAATAAAAGGTTGCCCCATCCTCTCTAAGGATCTTTTACGGAGTAAAAGAGCCGTGGAATGGGTGTGAGAACAGGTTACCCCATTCTCTCGTGGATTTTTTCACGGAGTAGGGTTTCGGTTTGCGTTGTCAAGCAAATGTAACACTACTTTACAAAAAAAAACGGAGTAAATTCGTTGTTGCTTGGTCCAGCCCATGTAACCAATTTACTTCAAAAAAAAAAAAAGAAATAAAATGCTGCAGACGAGCACCGAAGCATCGGACCTGGTCAGATTGTCGCAGCGATTGTCGTCGAGCCGCATGCTATGCGTGTTTTGTTTTTGCTTGGCGTTCACGGTGGTGGTCTGAAATATTTCTAGGAGCATGCGAGCAACTATATACATCCGAAATAAAATGCTGCAGACGAGCACCGAAGCATCGGACCTGGTCCGATTGTCGCAGCGATTGTCGTCGAGCCGCATGCCATACGTGTTTTGTTTTGCTTGGCGTTCACGGTGGTGGTCTGAAATATTTCTAGGAGCATGCGAGCAACTATATACATCCGAAATAAAATAAAAGGTTGCCCCATCCTCTCTAAGGATCTTTTACGGAGTAAAAGAGCAGTGGAATGGGTGTGAGAACAGGTTACCCCATTCTCTCGTGGATTTTTTCACGGAGTAGGGTTTCGGTTTGCGTTGTCAAGCAAATGTAACACTACTTTCCAAAAAAAAAACGGAGTAAATTCGTTGTTGCTTGGTCCAGCCCATGTAACCAATTTACTTCAAAAAAAAAAAAAGAAATAAAATGCTCAAGACGAGCACCGAAGCATCGGACCTGGTCCGATTGTCGCAGCATTTGTCGTCGAGCCGCATGCCATACGTGTCTTGTTTTTGCTTGGCGTTCACGGTGATGGTCTGAAATATTTCTAGGAGCATGCGAGCAACTACAAACAACCGAAATAAAATGCTGCAGACGAGCACCGAAGCATCGGACCTGGTCCAATTGTCGCAGCATTTGTCGTCGAGCCGCATGCCATACGTGTCTTGTTTTTGCTTGGCGTTCACGGTGGTGGACTGAAATATTTCTAGAAGCATGCGAGCAACTATATACATCCGAAAAAAAATGATCCAGACGAGCACCGAAGCATCGGACCTGGTCCAATTGTCGCAGCATTTGTCGTCGAGCCGCATGCCATACGTGTCTTGTTTTTGCTTGGCGTTTACGGTGGTGGTCTGAAATATTTCTGGGAGCATGCGAGCAACTATATACAACCGATATAAAATGCTCCAGACGAGCACCGAAGCATCGGACCTGGTCAGATTGTCGCAGCGATTGTCGTCGAGCCGCATGCCATACGTGTGTTCTTTTTGCTTGGCGTTCACGGTGGTGGTCTGAAATATTTCTAGGAGCATGCGAGCAACTATATACATCCGATATGAAATGCTCCAGACGAGCACCGAAGCATCGGACCTGGTCCAATTGTCGCAGCAATTGTCGTCGAGCCGCATGCCATACCTGTCTTGTTTTTGCTTGGCGTTTACGGTGGTGGTCTGAAATATTTCTGGGAGCATGCGAGCTCCTATATACATCAAATATAAAATGCTCCAGACGAGCACCGAAGCATCGGACCTGGTCAGATTGTCGCAGCGATTGTCGTCGAGCCGCATGCCATACGTGTGTTCTTTTTGCTTGGCGTTTACGGTGGTGGTCTGAAATACTTCTAGGAGCATGCGAGCAACTATATACAACCGAAATAAAATGCTGCAGACGAGCACCGAAGCATCGGACCTGGTCAGATTGTCGCAGCGATTGTCGTCGAGCCGCATGCCATACGTGTCTTGTTTTTGCTTGGCGTTTACGGTGGTGGTCTGAAATATTTCTGGGAGCATGCGAGCACCTATATACATCAAATATAAAATGCTCCAGACGAGCACCGAAGCATCGGACCTGGTCAGATTGTCGCAGCGATTGTCGTCGAGCCGCATGCCATACGTGTCTTCTTTTTGCTTGGCGTTCACGGTGGTGGTCTGAAATATTTCTAGAAGCATGCAAGCAACTATATACATCCGAAAAAAAATGCTCCAGACGAGCACCGAAGCATCGGACCTGGTCAGATTGTCGCAGCGATTGTCGTCGAGCCGCATGCCATACGTGTCTTCTTTTTGCTTGGCGTTCACGGTGGTGGTCTGAAATATTTCTAGGAGCATGCGAGCAACTTTTTTTTTTTGAAGTAAATTGGTTACATGGGCTGGACCAAGCAGCAACGAATTTACTCCGTAAAAGATCCTTAGAGAGGATGGGGCAACCTGTTCTGACACCCACCCCACAGCTCTCTTCTCGAGATGCGAACACCTAACTATAAACAACCGAAATAAAATGCTCCAGACGAGCACCGAAGCATCGGACCTGGTCCAATTGTCGCAGCATTTGTCGTCGAGCCGCATGCCATACGTGTCTTGTTTTTGCTTGGCGTTCACGGTGGTGGTCTGAAATATTTCTAGTAGCATTCCAGCAACTACAAACAACCGAAATAAAATGCTCCAGACGAGCACCGAAGCATCGGACCTGGTCCGATTGTCGCAGCGATTGTCGCCGAGCCGCATGCCATACGTGTCTTCTTTTTGCTTGGCGTTCACGGTGGTGGTCTGAAATATTTCTAGGAGCATGCGAGCAACTAGATACATCCGAAATAAAATGCTCCAGACGAGCACCGAAGCATCGGACCTGGTCCAATTGTCGCAGCGATTGTCGTCGAGCCGCATGCCATACGTGTCTTCTTTTTGCTTGGCGTTTACGTTGGTGGTCTGAAATATTTTTAGGAGCATGCGAGCAACTATATACATCCGAAATTAAATGCTCCAGACGAGCACCGAAGCATCGGACCTGGTCCAATTGTCGCAGCAATTGTCGTCGAGCCGCATGCCATACGTGTCTTGTTTTTGCTTGCCATTTACGGTGGTGGTCTGAAATATTTCTAGGTGCATGCGAGCAACTATATACATCCGATATAAAATGCTGCAGACGAGCACCGAAGCATCGGACCTGGTCCGATTGTCGCAGCGATTGTCGTCGAGCCGCATGCCATACGTGTCTTGTTTTTGCTTGCCATTTACGGTGGTGGTCTGAAATATTTCTGGGGAGCGTACTGAGCAACTATATACAACCGAAATAAAATGCTCCAGACGAGCACCGAAGCATCGGGACCACGGTCGGATTGTGCGGCGATTGTCGCCGAGCCGCATGCCATACCTGTCTTCTTTTTTGCTTGGCGTTTGTTGGTGGTCTGAAGTATTTCTAGGAGCATGCGAGCAGCTATACATCCGAATAAAAATGCTCCAGACTGAGCGCGAAGCATCGGACCTGGTCAATTGTCGCAGCAATTGTCGTCGAGCCGCATGCCATACGTGTCTTGTTTTGCTTGGCGTTTACGGTGGTGGTCTGAAATATTTCTAGTAGCATGCGAGCAACTATATACAACCGATATAAAATGCTCCAGACGAGCACCGAAGCATCGGACCTGGTCCGATTGTCGCAGCGATTGTCGTCGAGCCGCATGCCATACGTGTCTTGTTTTTGCTTGGCGTTTACGGTGGTGGTCTGAAATAATTCTAGGAGCATGCGAGCAACTATATACAACCGAAATAAAATGCTGCAGACGAGCACCGAAGCATCGGACCTGGTCCAATTGTCGCAGCAATTGTCGTCGAGCCGCATGCCATACCTGTCTTGTTTTTGCTTGGCGTTTACGGTGGTGGTCTGAAATATTTCTGGGAGCATGCGAGCACCTATATACATCAAATATAAAATGCTCCAGACGAGCACCGAAGCATCGGACCTGGTCCGATTGTCGCAGCGATTGTCGTCGAGCCGCATGCCATACGTGTCTTCTTTTTGCTTGGCGTTCACGGTGGTGGTCTGAAATATTTCTAGGAGCATGCGAGCAACTATATACATCCGAAATAAAATGCTCCAGACGAGCACCGAAGCATCGGACCTGGTCAGATTGTCGCAGCGATTGTCGTCGAGCCGCATGCCATACGTGTCTTCTTTTTGCTTGGCGTTTACGTTGGTGGTCTGAAATATTTCTAGGAGCATGCAAGCAACTATATACATCCGAAATAAAATGCTCCAGACGAGCACCGAAGCATCGGACCTGGTCCAATTGTCGCAGCAATTGTCGTCGAGCCGCATGCCATACGTGTCTTGTTTTTGCTTGCCATTTACGGTGGTGGTCTGAAATATTTCTAGGAGCATGCGAGCAACTATATACATCCGAAAAAAAATGATCCAGACGAGCACCGAAGCATCGGACCTGGTCCAATTGTCGCAGCATTTATCGTCGAGCCGCATGCCATACGTGTCTTGTTTTTGCTTGGCGTTTACGGTGGTGGTCTGAAATATTTCTAGGAGCATGCGAGCAACTATATACATCAAATATAAAATGCTCCAGACGAGCAC
The DNA here is from genome assembly GCA_902809745.2 of Tetradesmus lagerheimii. Classification (NCBI taxonomy): domain Eukaryota; kingdom Viridiplantae; phylum Chlorophyta; class Chlorophyceae; order Sphaeropleales; family Scenedesmaceae; genus Tetradesmus; species Tetradesmus lagerheimii. Next base: position 2,336 of record CADDIJ020001407.1, on the reverse strand, counting down.
CGAAGCATCGGACCTGGTCCGATTGTCGCAGCGATTGTCGTCGAGCCGCATGCCATACGTGTCTTGTTTTTGCTTGGCGTTTACGTTGGTGGTCTGAAATATTTCTAGGAGCATGCGAGCAACTATATACATCCGAAAAAAAATGCTCCAGACGAGCACCGAAGCATCGGACCTGGTCAGATTGTCGCAGCAATTGTCGTCGAGCCGCATGCCATACGTGTCTTGTTTTTGCTTGGCATTTACGGTGGTGGTCTGAAATATTTCTAGGAGCATGCGAGCAACTATATACAACCGATATAAAATGCTACAGACGAGCACCGAAGCATCGGACCTGGTCCGATTGTCGCAGCGATTGTCGTCGAGCCGCATGCCATACTTGTCTTGTTTTTGCTTGGCGTTTACGGTGGTGGTCTGAAATACTTCTAGGAGCATGCGAGCAACTATATACAACCGAAATAAAATGCTGCAGACGAGCACCGAAGCATCGGACCTGGTCCAATTGTCGCAGCAATTGTCGTCGAGCCGCATGCCATACCTGTCTTGTTTTTGCTTGGCTTTTACGGTGGTGGTCTGAAATATTTCTTGGAGCATGCGAGCACCTATATACATCAAATATAAAATGCTCCAGACGAGCACCGAAGCATCGGACCTGGTCAGATTGTCGCAGCGATTGTCGTCGAGCCGCATGCCATACGTGTCTTGTTTTTGCTTGGCGTTTACGGTGGTGGTCTGAAATACTTCTAGGAGCATGCGAGCAACTATATACAACCGAAATAAAATGCTGCAGACGAGCACCGAAGCATCGGACCTGGTCAGATTGTCGCAGCGATTGTCGTCGAGCCGCATGCCATACGTGTCTTGTTTTTGCTTGGCGTTTACGGTGGTGGTCTGAAATATTTCTGGGAGCATGCGAGCACCTATATACATCAAATATAAAATGCTCCAGACGAGCACCGAAGCATCGGACCTGGTCAGATTGTCGCAGCGATTGTCGTCGAGCCGCATGCCATACGTGTCTTCTTTTTGCTTGGCGTTCACGGTGGTGGTCTGAAATATTTCTAGGAGCATGCAAGCAACTATATACATCCGAAATAAAATGCTCCAGACGAGCACCGAAGCATCGGACCTGGTCAGATTGTCGCAGCGATTGTCGTCGAGCAGCATGCCATACGTGTCTTCTTTTTGCTTGGCGTTCACGGTGGTGGTCTGAAATATTTCTAGGAGCATGCGAGCAACTATATACATCCGAAATAAAATGCTCCAGACGAGCACCGAAGCATCGGACCTGGTCCAATTGTCGCAGCAATTGTCGTCGAGCCGCATGCCATACGTGTCTTTTTTTTGCTTGGCGTTTACGGTGGTGGTCTGAAATATTTCTAGAAGCATGCGAGCAACTATATACAACCGAAATAAAATGCTCCAGACGAGCACCGAAGCATCGGACCTGGTCAGATTGTCGCAGCAATTGTCGTCGAGCCGCATGCCATACGTGTCTTCTTTTTGCTTGGCGTTTACGGTGGTGGTCTGAAATATTTCTAGAAGCATGCGAGCAACTACAAACAACCGATATAAAATGCTCCAGACGAGCACCGAAGCATCGGACCTGGTCCAATTGTCGCAGCGATTGTCGTCGAGCCGCATGCCATACGTGTCTTGTTTTTGCTTGCCATTTACGGTGGTGGTCTGAAATATTTCTAGGAGCATGCGAGCAACTATATACATCCGATATGAAATGCTCCAGACGAGCACCGAAGCATCGGACCTGGTCAAATTGTCGCAGCAATTGTCGTCGAGCCGCATGCCATACGTGTCTTGTTTTTGCTTGGCGTTCACGGTGGTGGTCTGAAATATTTCTAGGAGCATGCGAGCAACTTTTTTTTTTTGAAGTAAATTGGTTACATGGGCTGGACCAAGCAGCAACGAATTTACTCCGTAAAAGATCCTTAGAGAGGATGGGGCAACCTGTTCTGACACCCACCCCACAGCTCTCTTCTCGAGATGCGAACACCTAACTATAAACAACCGAAATAAAATGCTCCAGACGAGCACCGAAGCATCGGACCTGGTCCAATTGTCGCAGCATTTGTCGTCGAGCCGCATGCCATACGTGTCTTGTTTTTGCTTGGCGTTCACGGTGGTGGTCTGAAATATTTATAGGAGCATGCCAGCAACTACAAACAACCGAAATAAAATGCTCCAGACGAGCACCGAAGCATCGGACCTGGTCCGATTGTCGCAGCGATTGTCGCCGAGCCGCATGCCATACGTGTCTTCTTTTTGCTTGGCGTTCACGGTGGTGGTCTGAAATATTTCTAGGAGCATGCGAGCAACTAGAT